>JACEII010000003.1:11027972-11078756 GCA_014332785.1 Antheraea mylitta
TTTTAACTTTCATACGTTGGTTGCGCTTTCTTCTGATACGATTTAATATAACTATCTGACTGCATTATCATTACTGTGACTGGAAGCGACTATTAATATCATCTCACTAACCCACTTTCCTTAAATGGTTGCAAAGATATCTATTTGTGTTTGAAATATTATAGATGTTCTTTTATTTCTATGTTCTTCTGTTTCTTCTATTATGCTTGTATTTATCCAGTCAGTACTCAAAACTTCAGGATTTTGTTGATGTTTAATTAAGTATCTTCTACACCCCCCTAAATAATATATAAATATATTTCTTGCCATACCAATTAAGCTGTCTTTTTTTAAATTATTGTAGAGCTATAATTACTTACGACTTCCTATTGATAATACCAGTTTATCTTATAATGTCTATTTTAAACGATTTAGGCGACGAAATATACAGATTCCCGCCAGCAGTAAATTTGTTTCGGACTTTATTTATTGTTTCTTTATTGTTATAAGAATACATACATATGACAACAAATAAAATGGAACAAAACAAAGCAACGACATTAAAAGAACTTATACCTATGTACTAGAACTTGAACCTTATAACGTTTGGATATATCAAATGTTTTTTTTTTTATGTTAATTCATCATAATAGTCATCGTTTATTCCTTACTTTCCCTAACCTACCTAAGGTAACAAAATGTGTACTTATACATTTTAAAATACCCAGAGTATATATCCATAATTCCTTATATAAAATAAAGCACCTGCAAATCGAATATTAGAAATACAAAGCAACTGTATGACTAAAAAATTCGCATACTTTATATTAAAAAAAAAACATATATTATATAGAGAAACAAAAGATATTTATTATATCGTATCGATACGAACTTTACCTACTACAGTGCAGTTTATTTTTAATATAAACAATTGCGCTATATCAGTGATATCAACCATGTTCTGTACTTTAGGTGATATTTTACGCGATATAAATTAGTTATTGTGCGTGAATGAAGTAAATTAGCTGTAATAGCACGGAACTTTAATTTCTAGTTACGTCAAATATCCAAAGATATTTTACTGAGGTTGTCAAAAATTTATCATGTTACTTTAGTTTTTTTTTTCACGAACAATGAAAAAGAAGGATTAGGCAAATAACGATTTAATTTCAATATATATATGGAGATAAAAAACTGACAGTGGCAAACGCTTTTGCAACATGGATAAAAGTAAAATAGAACTCAAAACTTCAGTCTAAATTAATATGTAGGTGTTTTTGGCGTGATTTCGGTCTTTCATGTAGTTGATTTTATATTTTGTTCATAATCTTGTGTTATTTGACTCTATAGTTTGGAAATTTGTTGGTTTTTACGTAATATAGCTACTTTATTGTGCTTAAGTGAATTGAATTGAATGTCATACCACGGAGCATGAAATTCTGAGATGCCACAAAAACTCCCAGGAAGGTTCTAACAAGGGAGCCACCATATTGCTGGAACATTGAAATAATCACTCGACGCTTGTAATATAATTACCTGCACGACAATGGCAGTAATAATCCGAAAGATTGGTTGCCAAAAATAAAGTAAAAAAAATAAAATACTATGTACATTTAATTACAATGAAATATGTGTAGTATAAATTCATTATGACTAACGCATGTAAAACAGTGTAATTGTTTTCCTTTTATAGGAACTGAAATAGCTGTTTCAATAGACATCTTCTATGGTAATTCCATATTAAACATTAGGTTTTATCACTTATTTCTTAGAGACATAAATAAACGATGACTTTACTGACCTTAAGGTCAATGGCACCATAAATTTAGAATACAATTAAGGTAAAAAGAACGGGAGCACAGATATTTAAAAAAGTATGAATCGAATTTTACAAAAACATGTTTGTTCTAAATCTATTTAAATTAATGTCGTGTGTTATCTGTTTTTAATTATAAGTCATTAATACATATAAATAAAATTATTTACAGCATAGCACCATATTTAATTTAGATGAATAAAAATGTCTCATTAGAACCCATAAAATAAGTAATAGATCATTTAATTTATGAGTTAAAGTAAATAGGGAATATATTTTAATCTTTAGCATTTTTAACCTTAGGAATATGCCGGTTAAATTACAATCTCAAGGGTTTCATCCGATTCGTTTGTGAGAAATAAATATTTGTTTTGACCTGCAACGGGAATATATAGTCTTACAATGTGTTACAGGTCACCAAGCAAACAGTAAGGAAGACATAAAGAGAAGACCTTAGTCAGAAAACGCGAGTGAAATAAACTTTTTTTAAGAATAATTAATTTATTCGATACTAGCTTTTACTCTCATCTTCCCAGTCGGCAACGGCTCAGGCCTAGGCCCATTCACTCGGCGTGAAACCCTTGAGTACGCTACTCGTACGATACAGTGACACAAAATCCTACATCACTTCGACAACATTACACATATCACCTCCACACACGTGCAATCATACACGCTTACACATTAAAGTGGAAGGGTTTTTTTTTCCTTATCGAACTGAAATAAATAGTTTAGAAAATTATCCGATACGAAATATATATGAGTTGTTGCGGTATGTATGCTTGGTACATATATATGATTCAACAACTCATATATGTATGAATAGTTAGCTTAGCTTAGGTTAGCTCAGATAGGTCGCGAATTGCATACCTATCTCAGGCAACAGTCCAAGCCGAGGTGTACCGTGCACTCTTGAGTTAGTTGTCAACTAAAATCGGCTGAATGCCTTAAGCGCTCGTCTTAGCAGTCCAGTGAAGCTGTTAAAACCTTGCTAGGTCAATACCGTAGTCAGTTCGAGGTAAAAAAATACCATTTTCCGATGTGTTAATGTAGTTTTCACCTATAACTCGGAAAGAGTACTATTTTCTTTATGAAATGTCCTGTACCCTTCACAACACGTGCGTAAAATTTCATTTTTGTCGGTTGACTAGTGAAAGAGCAAAAGCGTAACAAACAGACTTTCGTATTTATAATATTATTGAGGACAATTTAATAATAATCAGACACAACTTATATAGAAACTTTAGGTTAGGTGGTTGAAACACTAATCACGCTTAGTGACTAATGAATATGGAAGCTGACGCTAACATTCTACAAAGAGATTGTTTAGTTTCTATAATATAGTTTAATATCGGTTATAATAATCCAATGCCAGCAATAAGACTAAACGAACACGTACATGCCAGTATTAACTGATAATATTACAACGTTTATGAAACAAATAACATGATGACCCTTATCTACAATGACGAATTATTCTTT
This sequence comes from Antheraea mylitta, assembly GCA_014332785.1. Taxonomy (NCBI): domain Eukaryota; kingdom Metazoa; phylum Arthropoda; class Insecta; order Lepidoptera; family Saturniidae; genus Antheraea; species Antheraea mylitta. Next base: position 11,031,250 of record JACEII010000003.1, read on the forward strand.
AGAAAAATTGCACTTAAGACTTAACCGGTGTTTACAAAAAAGTACAATACATATTAAATACTTGCTTTAAAACGGTTTCGTATTAAATGCACGGCTTTCACCCGAGGCAAGTTCGCGTTATCCTTTTTTCGCAAGTGTAACCTAACCCAACTAACCAAAGCGAGACAAAAGAGCAAGATGGCGAACATTCAGCAAGCGCGGTGCATTCTAAACCTAACCTTTTTAAAGCAAGTATTCAATACGTATTTAACTTTTTTGTAATAACACCGAACCTGTCTAAGATGAATTGAAGAATATATCTGTAATAATCGATAAAAATAGATATACACTCATCAAAAAAGTCTAAGCAACATGTACTAATTTAAATTTTAAGATGGTTCTTCACATTATAACGTTGTATTTTATTTTTAAAATAATATCTTTTGGGTTCTATGATGTAAAAATAACAGCTGTTGTCTTTATAAGTTATTTTAATAACAGAAATGAACAATATTAGAATATACTGTAGAAACTAAGATACATAAGAAACTAAACCCTCTTTTACAAAATGAAATTTCTAAAGAAAATGTATTTATTGTGAAAGAATAGAACAATTAATACAAATTCAGAACTTGTCGGAAACGATTATTCATTGAATTAATGAGACTGTTTATGTCATCTTGCGGTATTCGCTCCCAATGGAATTGTAGCAAAACCTTCAGCTGTTGGGTTGTTGTCGCTCAGTCCAAGTCCTTCAAAACACGTCTCTGGAGCATGTCCCATGCGTGCTCGATGGGGTTGAGATCTGGCGAGTGTGCAGGCCAGGGCAATACCCGGATGTTCTCCGTTGCAAAGTATTCACTGGTTCGCCGAGCTGTATGTGAACGCGCATTGTCATGCATTAACCTAAAATCGAAGCCAAAGGTTTGTGCAAATGGATAGACATAAGGTCTGAGAATATCCTCAATGTAATTTTCAACATTCATGTTTCCATTTACAAAAACGAGCTCAGTTCGCTTGTTCTTCATAATACCCGCCCATAACATAACTGTTGAGCCGCTGTATGGATGAACTTCCTGAACGCACCTGAGCCTTTCAGTATTTCCGGGCCGACGATACGCTCGCACCCTTCTTGTATCAGGCTTAAACCCGAATCGCGATTCATCGGAAAACATGATTTTATTCCACTGTTCCTGGGTCCATGTTATGCGTTCTCTACACCATTCATATCGACGAGCGCGATTCCCGAGACGTATCAGTGGGCACCTGATTGGGCGTCGAGCTCGTAGGCCGTACTCATGCAGTCGATTTCGCACAGTTTAAGAACTTACATCAACAGCACTTGAAATTTGTAACCTAAAACTTATCTCTTGAGCGGTTAATATCGGCTGGCGTCTTGCAGTCAGTTGTATGTCCCGGTCTTGCTGAGTGGTTGTACTCCTTTTACGGCCTGGATGCTGTTCAGCGGATTCTCCTGTATTATTGTAGCGCAGCCAAAGACGACAAATAACACTTCTATGAATGCCAAAATGTCGAGATACCTGAGATTGATTACTTCCCGCTTGCAACATCCCTACAGCTCTTTGCATTTCATCTGCCATCAAATGACGTCGCTTCATGACGTAAAGAATATCTAACAATTCAATTTTGTCGCTAACTTTATTTAAATGGTTGGTAAAATTATAAAATCAAGACTAAACGTAGCAATTAAAACGCACTTAAATTCAAACAAATTCGCAGTCATTTGAATTTTATGAAAAAACAAAACATAATCAAATTTTTTTTTACAACCAGCGAGTATGTCATCAATAACAAAAAAGTTTACTTACCTACGCACTTTGTTTGAGTAAATACTTAAAAATTAATTAATATACATGGTAAAATTTGTAATATCACGCATGTTGCTTAGACTTTTTTGATGTGTGTAGATAGCCTAAATAATAGCTAAATGCTTTTCAAAAAAACAGATGAAATTCCAATACAATTAATTGAAAGTAAACAAATTCTAACAATTTAAAATAGCTTCGTTAAGGTATAACTTTCCAGTACAAAATAAACTAGAAACAGCTCTGATATTTAATTTTAACCAAACACAACTATTAAGTACTGGCTTTGCCTATATATTCGTTTGTCTTATTAGATTAACTTATTAATAATTTACTAGATTTCCTTCTCCCTCGGTTCAGTTTTTCTAAATGAAAGTGAGTTTGTTTGTTTGTTGTGTTTTCAAGCCTTAATTATTCAACCGATCATCATAAAACGGATTGTTATTGTTAGATACATGACTTTTTTTTAGAAAAAATAAGTACATATGCGAGTGTCACACTATGTCCAAATAAATCTACACTAAAACTAATATAATAATTATTATCTATACCAATATTATAAAGAGGTACAGTTTATGATGTTGTGAGTTTGTGACGTTGTAGGGGGTAATCTCAGGAACTACTTACTGGTCTAATTTGAAAAATTATTTCAGTGTTATATAGCTCATCTATCGAGAAAGATTAAAGGCTACCATCACGCTAGGATCAATATGAGCGTATCACTAATGAAGAATGTTTAAAAATCGGCTCTTGAGAACTTCCGCTGCGTGTTAGCGTTAGGCCAAAGTAACGAAATACATAATATTCCACACGAACGAAGTCGCAGGCAGAGGCTACTAAAAAATATACATAATTTAACGCCTAATGAAACAATGAACTTTTAGCTTACATTTCAAAATGCGACGATATTAAAAAAATTATCAGCAACTGGGTCATTACAATTGATTGTATTGTACTATTACTGGGTGACAATTGCTCGAATATTTTATCAATATTTATGTTGTTGGCTATGCTATTAATAACTACAAAATGTCGGTATAAGCATAGGTATTCTGTTATAATGCTGTTATTTTTAATCACATTTGTCATTTGTTGTGAGTCGTGATCCTTTGCCTAACGATATTAATTTTTATAGTGCTATTACCTACATACTCGTAATGATTACTTTCACAAAATGTATTTTATTCTAATTTCAACCTTTGTTCTTGAATAGTTACGATTTTGAACTATGTGTTGTGGGTCTTTATTATTTTTTTATTATTATTATTTTTTTTATATCAAAGGAGGCAAACGAACTGGTGGGTCACGTGACGTTAAGTGATCGCCACCGTCCATAGACACAAGCGACATCAGGGACGTCGCAAGTGCGTTGCCAGCCTATATATGGGAGAAGGGGGAGGGGAAGGAAAGTGGAAAGGACATGGGCCTACGGCTCTCTCACTGACCAAACGAAACACAACAATGCAAGCACTGTTATTTCACGTCGGTTATCTGTGAGAGGGGTGGTACTACCCCGGAGGAGCCGACCCATTCATGCTGAAACCAATAATAGTTTCAGCGTGGCTCCACCACCTACAGTTTATACTTGTAGTTAGTAAACACATCACAAAAATCGTATTTGGCAAGTAGGCATTCCTCTAGGCAGCGACTTCGATTGTGTCAGATAAAGCTAACCGTGTCGCACTGAAAATTTAGGTTTTGAGAACGTAATTTCGTGGGTCTCTATGTTGGTAGAAGTATGTCAAAACATAAAGAGGGCGTCGTATGAACTCACTCTTTTGTTTTTTATCAATTCATTAAAGAAGGGCAGTAAAACACTTACGCCGCCTGGTGTTTAGTAATTTTACGGTCGTTTCATAACGTCTCTGTTGGTACCAATAAAGTATAAAGTATTTATAGCAAGGCGATCGAGAAGGTCGTTTATGTGTGTACACTAGTTGTAACGGATGACGTGCGGAGCGATAAGATTTATAACAAACTGTAAACAATCATGGCCATTTAGTCCCATAACCTTGTGTAAAACGAGCGCTGAATGTGTACGTTCTAGTGTACATAAATAACCTATTGAACTGAAAGTAACGCCAGATGTATTGGATAGGCAGCAATGCAGCAGGGCGGTCGACAGTGGCTGGCCTCGGAACAGATTCAATTGTGAACGTACAAACTCGAAGTTTTTTACAGAATTATTAACATATAGTATTTAGACCATAATAGGAGCTAATCACCGTATAACCGACTCTAACATAAGTTTCTCACATTACATGTTAAAAAGAAACTTCTCATTCACAACTAAAATAATGAAGTATGTGAATGTGTCCCTTTTAGTATTTACAATGTCTTACACCTGTTGTAAGAAGAAAACCCAAACGTAAACATTCGTGTGTAAAGATTCTTAAGATATGATTCATATAACTGTCATTTAAGATGTACAATGTAATACGTGGACATTTTTTCCTCGCTATGCAAACTAAAAGTAAGAGGCTCATTCGCTCCGTGCTGTTGTGCACAGCCTTGATCGCACTGAATTGGCAATATCCTGGAGCTGCGAGAAGCCCGATTGGCGAAACCTTGCGACCTGCAAAAGTCGGTCGATGAACTCGGCAAGGCCGACCCGCTGCCGCTTTCTTTGTTTGTGCTGTCGCAACTCTGGGCTCTGGCTTCAGCCTCGCCTCGGATCATTTTATTAAGCCTTCACTCATCTAAATTACAATCACTAGTAAACATTGCCTATATATACTCCAGAATGACCTCGTTTTTAAATGGAATAAATTATTATGAATCACTTTATAATAATATGTGTACTATTGTTTGCACTATAAAACCTTTATTCAAACCGCATAGTAAACATGTACTTTTGTAAAACATATTAACGGGGTAAATATATGTACGAACATTATTATATTGTATTATTTACTTGCGTAATATAAGTAAAAATTCAACAATTTAATTTATAATTATCGAAAATATAAATCAGTATAATATTATTAATAGTTATTACAGAAGATAATAATCATATTTTTACATGATTAAATAAGCATGACGTCATCTAAAAATATCATTTCAAATAAATATAATTTATGCATATTCAATGTATTCAAATTATTAGAAAACGATCAGTTTAGCAACTCAACATTGTAATGACAAAAAATATATCTGAAATTCAGGAATAGCGCGATATTTTTATTACACGACGATTTAAACATCCGTAAATACGAAAACAAATTATTCCGAATATTTCGTAATAATCATTTATTATGCCGGTAAGTAACGTACATTTATGTAACTGAGGCCTATTCAATCACTAGTTACTATACGGTTTGCCAGTTATATAAATACTTTGTGTAGGTATTCCTTTTATTCTTTAAATTGAATAACACGACGACTCTGTTTACGTTGAATTGTACCACTGGAATGTAATTTTAACTTACAGTTTTGTAGTTCTTACATTAACATAACAGTGAGCAAAAGTATCTAGTAACTAGGGATCGTTTAGTCTTCGAAATTAGACCATAATCAGTTTTTAAGTAAATTTTTAAGTTTCAATATTAAGGAAAAAAGTAAGTTTTTCTAAATTTCTTAATGATAACACTTAAAGCTTGCCAATATCCACCAAACAGGAAAAATCAGTTGAGAAAAACAGGAGGAAGATGTACTTAAAAAATAATACCAGCGTATACATATAATTAAGTCCATTAAATGAAAGGCCTTTTCCTATGGAAAAGTACGAGCATAACTGTCACGGTAGTCTATTTATAGCCCATTTTAAACAAGATAAATGTACTTTTCTATATTTTATACACATGGTGATATTACAAAAATAATCACAGGTACAGGTTTCTATACGATATCTCCGTCTTCTTGAATTCTAATCTTTATAAATGAATTCCAAATTGGTGGCTCTATCTACACTGCTATAGAAGAATAGATTTCTCATAAACAATTGTATTATTAATTAGACGAATATAAATTATAGTACAGTTTAATATATGTTTTGCGGCATCTAATAACTAACAGTGGCATAACCAGTAAGTCCAAAAATTAGTATTTATATGCTCTTAGAGATATATAATTAGATACTATAAAATTATTAATAATCTATGACAAACATATATATTGTTCAGATATTAATTTGTGTATATCGAAATGTTTCTTATTTATAGCGCAGCATTAAAAGCGTATGTAACTCTGTCATAATATAAGGGATCTAAATATTCTTTACTAGCTGAACTTATTGTTTACTAAGTCTTAGTTTAATTAAATACAGGCCTTCATTTCTCATTTTTTTCAATAGAATCTTATGCAGGTCAATTGAGATATGCTCTAAAGCAATGTTTCCCAATCTTTTTTAGGCCATGCCCCACTTAACATTTCTACAATTCTTATGCACCCCTATACATCATTTTTAACTTTTAAAAATTGTTTTGTTTCCTTAAGAAATATAAATGATAAGTTTTACGAAAAATCATTATGAAATTGTTATCAAAACATCGTAAGTAAAATTTCAAAACATATAATGAGAATCTTGAATTACTCAGTTGATATTTTGGTAACGTTAAACGAAATTATACCTTTACCTTTCTTGTTACATTTGTCACCGATATCTAGCATTTCATTTAAATAACCCAAAGTGAAAGAGTTCAAGTCATGTCGAGTCCATTTTTAAATTGCTCCCTTTAACTATCACATTACCCCCTGTGAGGCGTGGGCCTCATGTTGGAAAACACTGCTCTAAAGTTTTAATTAGTCAAAACTTATTATTAAAAAAAATTGAATACATAATATTTCAAATATATTTTGATTTACTATGATAGAAAAAAAAAATTAGATTGTAGTCTATGGACAATTATATCGTATCTACTTCATAAATTTATTCAGTGTATAAAGTTCTAAAATTTACTGCAATATTACTATTCAAATTATTTGAATTTAGATCTAGTGCAAAGTATTTGGCTACAAAGTAATAATGATTACCGTTTATAACGAAATTTCTTAAGAGCAAGTGCCAATGTAATTGAATCAATCATAGCTAAATATTACAAGATACAATTATTTATCTGTCAAACATAATTTTCCATTTCAGTATCGAGTTTTTAATATACTATTCTATTCGTATAATTTATTTAGATGACTTCAGTTTATTTCCGACACACTAAATATTCTTGAATAGCAAACAGACGATTTCAGATATAAATTCTTAGAGCACTGAAAGTTGATTGATTTATGAGGTCTAGCAATTAAAATCTTTTAAATGTGTCATATAAAATACTAACCTCTGCTCGCGACTTCGTTCGCGTGGAATAGATACTTTGGGCTAACGCTAACACGCAGCGGAAATTCTTACGAGGAAAAAACCCCGATTTTTAAACATTCTTCATTGGTATCCGCTCCTATTGGTCTTAGTGTGATGATATATAACCTATAATAATCCTCAATATATGTACTATGGAAATATTTTTTTAAATTGGACCAGTAGTTCATGAGATTACCCCTACAACGTTACAAACTCACAAACTTTCCCTCTTTATACCATATAAAGATATATTACATCTTTATACTTGTAATATATATTCTATAATTAGTATAGAAGTATAGATAATAAACACGAAAGTCTCCAATTTTGCCATTTTATCTCTATAACCTTATACTATATGGACCATATACTATAAGGACTTATAGATCATTTTGTGTAGAAATTAATATTATACTTATATTTTAACTCGGTAAGTATAAATGAGTGTGATCGAGTAGTACAAAGGTCATCATTAATTTACATATACTGGCTGCAGCGTTATTTCGCAGAGATCGTAATGGGATCCATGGCCAAGTTGCAAAAAAGCAAGCGCGTGCGCAGGTAGTCAACTCGTCGGGCCTTACTACGAATGGAGGCGCGGGAGGGTACGGGGTCGAGGAGGGCCACTTTCACCCGACGAGGCTGCGCGGGCGTCGACCCCCGTTGTCCTACTCTGCTGACCTAGTATAAACTAACCGAAACACTATTCACTTTCATTTCTGCCGAGACCATCATTAGATCCGAGGATGCGTCTTGCGCCGTCTCCACATTGCACCATTATTGCGAGAATTATGTTCTATTCTTGGTGTTACTAATGAAACGTCAAAGGCATCATTAAAGACGTTTTTAGTATGTCGTGGAGATAGTAGACGAACCGGTAGAGAGCTGCTACGGTGACGGTGAATTGCGTAAGACTTGTTATTGGCGAGAGTGAAAGTGCTGAAGCGCCGTCTCCATACTAATGAGCGCAAAATGAGTGCGTTGGACTAGCCGGCTCCGGAATATGCAGCAACGGGTTAAAGTGTCACACCTTGCTTTCCGACTTGTTATATAATTAACTTTTGCTTTTGAATAGAGAAATTATAAATATTACGTGTTGAGAGTTATTAGTTAATTGTTGTCATCGAAGTGTTAGTTGGTATTTATTTACTAAAATTACGTAGAAAATTATGATCATTGCACGTTCACTTATTACGTAGCAGTAGTTATTAAGTTTCTTTATTTAATAGACACAGTATTATACTTACACATGAGAATTTTAATATCTGGCTTTTGAAGTGGAATGGCTATTCATGAAAAAGAAATTAATTTCCAGTGATATCAGTGAATAATTCACAACATCTGTAGTATAATATTTGTTTAAGCTTTAGAATTAGTGGGTAACTCAAAATAATTAGGATTGTTGCAGGTCTTTATTTTTTTTTTCAAATTTATTATTCGATGTTAAAAAACGCTTTTAGTATTAATAATTAACCCATAATTAAATAACTAATATTAATTTGCTTCAAATTCAGTGAGAATTCAGCAGTGGTTTGAATGAAACAGGCATACGACAACAAGTTTTTGGAAATTTGTCTATACTAATATTATAAAGAGGTAAAGTTTGTGAGTTTGTGACGTTGTAGGGGGTAACCACAGTAACTACTGGTCCGATTTGAACAATTCTTTTAGTGTTATATAGCTCATTCACCGAGAATGGTTATAGGCTTTCATCGCGATAAGACCAATAGGAGCGGAGCATTGGTGAAAAATGTTTCAAAATCGGGATGTTTTTCCTTTTGAGAACTGTTGTGTGTTAGTGTTAGTCTATCTATTCCACGCGAACGAAGTCCTGGTCAGAGGCTAGTCTGAAATAAATTTAATATTGAAATTAAGATATCCCTTAAACAATGCTATAAATGTGAAAGTGAGTTTGTTTGTTTGTTCCGCTTTCACGCTTAAAATACTAAACCGATTATAATGGAATTTTGCATATACATTGTCAAGGGTACAAAAAAAATTATAGGGCACCTTTTTTGTCAAGTTTTTTGTCAAGTTCATAAGTAAATAATAGTTCTTAATAAAAAAAAGTGCCATTTGATTATTCGACTTCCAATTGTTTTTACGTGCAGCCTTTCAAGTTAAGATGTATACAGGGAAAGTGAGAATAATTTTCGTATACAATTTGAATTGAGAAGATGCAGTCATTGGGTGTACTTGGTTTAACAGCTTTCGTAGAGGACACTTCGATTTTAAAGTCATTGTGAAAGCTACCAAGGAATTAGCGCCATGGTGCGACGTTAGTCTACTCATAATATCGATTTATTTGCAGTAATTCGGTATAATTAAAAATTAGTGTCCAGGCATGAGCCTGGACTGGTGTGCAGAGAGCACCGTGCATTATAGCTTACCTTATCCTGTTAAAACAGTATAGAAATGAAGGGATTTCGGAAGGAATAGTAACATTTTAATTAGATTGGATTCTTTACACTAAGTTTAAGTGAACAACATAATCGCTGACATCAGGCTAAACGCCCCAACGATGCCCTAAAACCAAGATCACCCATATAACTCCGAATATTAATAGCGATAGACGCGACAAAGCAGCCTCAACTCATCAATCTATCTTCACTATTCCTCCATGATTACGCAAGAGCTCACAATTTGAAACTAGAAGACCTGCAGTTAGAAATCATTTATCATCCTCCGTACTCACCGGAACTTGCCCCACCAGTCTACCATTTTTTCCACGTTTTGGAGATTTTTTAGGTCGAAAAAAAATTTTTTTGGGAATCAGTACAAATTACCTTCACAAAGTTTATAGAGTGGAAATTGCCAAAATTCTGTACTACAGGTTCAAATGATTTTCTAATTAGATGGCAGAACAAAAATAACTTTAATTTTTTAATAAGAAGAGGCAATTTTATAGTTTAAACTCTAATATTTATAACAAATATTGATTAACTTTTTCATGTAATACCCATATTAAAAAATTAATTATGTTAGTAATAGTATTCATGAGATTCTTTGTCTCTCCTGATTTTTGTTGGTTCATAATTATGTTGATGGCATGTGGCATAGTAGCGAAAGGTAAAACGTTTTGTACGGAGTATACGATAAATCATGTTTATGTGGACACTGAACAGATTTTCTCAAAGGATTTAGCATATATGGACGCCTCACGAATGAGCCTTAAAATTAAAATGTAGAAGTTATTCGAAAATGTGTATCTTACGTATAGTGTATGTGTAGCCACACAATTAAAACTTTTTAAATGATCTACCTAATATTACGTTCATCTGAAATTTTAGGAGCATACTCAATTACAAAAACTGATTTGTTTCATTTGAGCCTTTTAAAATGGCTCGAAAAAATGGGTGACCATAATTTTCTTTACATAGAAATCAGATAATTGTTTAGTATTTATACAGAGTATAGGTTATAAATATTGGCTAAAGTAATAATTTATTTATGAAATAATCTCTTCTGATTGTAAGCGGACTTGAATATTATTGTAAGAAAAATGAATAACTATATGAAGGACCTCAATGTCCCTAAGCTGTATAGCAAGTGTAAGCTAACATATAATTTGACGTTCAAAATGTTGTAAAACTAATTGGCAGCAGTTTGAATTGCGCGCCATTACTTTGCTTCGTAATTTATGACAGTGCTCGTGTTGAGTGAAGCAGCGCAGCATGGCAGCAGCGCAGCACGGCCAATCGTCGCGTCGTATTTCACAGCGCTGCAGCGACCTCGAGCGGCGCAGGGCAACGAACGCTGACTAGGCCGAATGTATTACAAAGTCCGAGTGTTATGGCCGCTCCCTGCCACTCTGCCTTTGAGATCCTAGGCTCGCCTCTTACTTCATACCGATACCTATGTCTGTAACTCATTACGTCAAGGTGAACTAAACCGCTTTCTGAGCTTTGTCAACTAGATTTCAGATTTGCGTTTTTTTTATTACTATCATTTTCTACATGATTTAGGTTATTATTTGAATTATATGGTTGTAATTTTCAAAAACTCGAAGTCTAAATCAAGTTTCTGTTAAAATATCCAATGAAATACGTCGAATATTCATTTTAGGTTTTTGAAGTTGCGCAGTACATTTTATTAAGATTAAGACCCTCTCTGTTCACATTGAGTCGTGCATTAAGGAAACGTTCTAATAGGATAAATGAGAAGTGGGTCAGATGTAAGTTTGATTTATGTACATACAATTTAAAATAAGCTAGCTAAATAAGAAAAGTCTTGTGTTATTATTAATTTTTTAATAATTAAAGGTTACATGAAAAATGGGTTCTATTCGAGCTTTTGTTATTTGATATGATCTCTAAGTTATTTTTCTGTTCGATCTTAGAAGTAATTTAAGTAATTTAAGTGATTTTTTGATTAATTATTAATTTATTTATATAAAAACGTATAATAATATAAATATGCCATTATTTATTATGTCCAAATATAAGGTAAGCGTCGCTCAAATACGCTTTTATTTGACAGATTAAAGTAATGAGTACTTATTTGTTTCCATCTTGAAAACATTGGTTGTCAAACTGTTCGTCAAGGGTTCATTGATTTCTTGTTTCGTATTTCGGGATGTAACTCTATAGAAACGATATCAGGATTGTTGATGACATTTGCTGTCTCTTGGCAAATTTATCTAAATAATGACTATGTTACATCGAAGAAATATGTTATAAGATAAATTTTATAAAACATATCTATAGGCAACTGAGAAATAAGCTTAGTAGTGGCTTATGGATATACAAGTTATAAACTACTATTTTCATTGGTTGTGTCACTAACACATGATTAAGTTTTATGAACCATTTGAAATTAACTTTATTTTATACTAGCTTCTGCTTGCAACTTCGTACGCGTGATATAGTTGCATTGGTTTAACGATAACATCACCAGTGGAGGGGTGTCAAAAGGAAAAAATAACGATTTTGAAACATCTTTATTAGTGCTCCGCTCTTATTCGTCTTAGCGTGATGATATATAGCCTATAGCTCCCGAGATTACCGCGTTCATGCAAACACTCTTTAGCTTTTTAATATTATATAGTATAGATGGGCTTAATTGTTGTTTAAATGTAATTTTTTACACTGAGCATTTCCCTTGTCTTTGTATTCGAATTTCTATATAAAATCTTTTTCCCATTAAAAATCATTAATTTTCAACCATTCTCTTCAATTACGAATTTCAGACGTAACTTCACTAATGATTTATTTTTAAGCATTTTAAGAAATGGTGTATACCGAGATATATATTATTCTGGTTACATAGTTGAAGTACTTATAGCTAGAATTAAAAAACGTATAACCTGAATTTCGTAGTTCACCCGTCACTATAACTTCAGTACGAAATACCCCTAAATGGGTATTTTAATACATAAAAGTCTATTGAAAACATAAAACGCCAAGAGTTTTATTCTTATTTTATAGCAGTTAATAGAAAAATCGTATGAAATAAGAACTAGGTAAGTAATAATATTAAGAAATTATAAAATAATAAATTAGCATTGATAATATGAAAAATATATAAAAAAATATATAACTTCATTATTTGATATTTCATTTTTATATATCACGCCAGGACTAATAGGAGCTCAAAGCTTTCATTATTGGTGCTCAGCTCCTAATAGTTCTGGCGTGATGATATATAGCCTATAACCATTCTCGATAAATGAGCTATGTAACACTGAAAGAATTTTTCGAATCGGACCAGTAGTTCCTGAGATTACCCCTTACAACATAACAAACTCGCAAACGTTACCTCTTTATAATATTTAGCATATATGAATAATATTATTTCAAAATCGGGGGTTTTCACCCTACAGTGCTTCCGCTACGTGTTAGCGGTAGCACAAAGCAACTGTTCTACGCAGACGAAGTCGCGGGCAGAGGCTAGTAATATTATAAAATAAAGTCCTCTGCCACGTCTGTCAGTCTGTCGGTTCACAATGAACTCAAAAACTACTGAACGTATTTTCAAGCGGTTTTCATCAGTAGATAAAGTGATTCGTGAGGAAGGTTTACTATGTAATTTGTCAAGGTTGTTTTTTAATTATCAGAGCGAGACAACTTCCACCGTTTAAATTCTTCCGCAGTTTTAAATAAAACTAAAACATATAATAATTATATGAGACAGTTACACTGTTTAATTATTTCTTATGTAGTTGTAGTTGTAGTCCGGTGAAGCTTGCTAGGTCAATAGCGTAGTCAGATCGAAAAAAAGTAATTAGTAGCGATTGTAGTGACATAGGATAGATTATCGAGAACTTGTGTTAGTGAGAATTTAAGGGACTGTTTAATAGTTTGACTTTCAACGTTTCAATAATAGGGCAACAAGTTCGTTGTGAGACGTACTTGACTTATAATACTGCGTTGCAAACAAAGGCTTGATCAAACAACAATAAAACTTTAATTAAGGCTATATGCTGTCTTGTAATTACTCTTTACACTATTAATCTGTATGTATCTAAAAACAATAACGATTTATCATAATATAAGACGCTTCTAACAAGTATAACGAAAGATTAATCTTACAAACTTCATAGTTTGATTTCTTAAAAATTGTTATAGTGGATGTTTTGGGTTTATGCCTGGACGTGCGACAACAGATGCCATTTTCGCACTTCGGCAACTGTGCGAAAAATACAGACGTGTACATAAGAATTTACATATGGTATTTGTTGATCTGGAGAAGGCATATGATCGAGCTCCCTGTGATGTACTGTGGTGAGCTCTGAATAAAAAAAAAGTGCCTCGGAAGTACGTACAACTTATTCGTTGTATGTACAGTCAAGCCAAATCACACGTTAGGTTAGAAGCTGGAGTTACCGACAATTTCAATGTGACTGTAGGTTTGCACTACGGTTCAGCTTTAAGCCCTTATTTATTTCTTCTTGTTATGGATGTGTTAACATCAGATAGACAGGAGGAGACACTTTGGTGTATTTTTTTTTATCGAAGCACGACATAGTGACTACACTATGCCTGATGTTAAGCATAGTACAATCGAAAAACATCACCAACCACCGAGAGACAGATTATCCATCGCCGGTCTCCGCTGTCATGCCGGCCATAATGACGAAAGTCACCCGGTACTGGATATGCACAGGCTGATTCCGAAACGCGACGCGCAGAAGCGAGTCACTATGACGGGCTTTTTCGCCATATGCATGGTGGTTGCGACCCAGTCGGGCTGTAAAACCATGCCACCCCGCTTTCGCCATTGCCTCGTTCGTTATTATTCAGCAGGGTGCACCACGTGCAGGTGAGGTTGGCTTGGGTGTCTCAAGTCTTAAGATGTTACTCGACACCCCTTACACCCCAAAATGTGTATGCTGTTTGCTGATGATACTGTTGTTATCGGAGCAGATGCTGCAGAGGTCCAAAGCAGGTTGGAAAAATGGCGAGAAAGACTGGAGAATTTTGGTTTGAAAATGAGTAGAACAAAAACTGAACATTTGTTTTGCGATTTCGGTGGTACATCCAGTTTTTCTCCTATAGCCTTAAAGGGTGAATCCTTACCAGCCTGCTCCAATTTTCGGTATCTCGGTTCATTGATACAAAACGACGGTGGCATTGATTAAATTTTTTATAATTGAATTAGGATAAATGTAGGATGGACGAAATGTGTCTGGTGTAGCTTGTGACTCACGAATGCCTTTGAAACTTAAGAGGGAGGTTTATAAAACTATGATAAGACCGGTCATGCTGTATGTATCGAAGTGCTGGGCTACGAAAGAGACGGATGAGAGAAAATTACATGCGGCAGAGATGCGAACGTTAAGGTGGATGTTTGGTGTAACTAGAGTGAATAAGATTAAGAATGACTATATTAGAGGCTGTTTGAAAATAGCACCAGTGACAGAGAAGTTGAGAAGTAATAGGTTAGCATGGTATGAATATGTCATGAGGAGAGATGAAAATATGTAACTAGAAAACTGTGATGAGTGTGATAGTGGACGGATATACAAGTAGCGGAAGACCGAAAAGAGTATGGATGGACTGTGTGAAAAATGATAAAAGGTGTGAATACTGAGATGAAATCTGACAGGAGAGAATGGAAAAAATATATTGTGCCGACCCTACTTAGATGGGATAAGGGTAATGATGATCATGCTGATGATGTAATAGTGGATATCTTGGTTATAATAATATTATGAAGTGAAAATGATGTATTCCATACAATGATTTTACCAAACTTCATATTATTATACCTCGTTAGAAGAATATTGTAGTGCTTATTTTATGATTTTTTTCTTTAGATATTAATTATTTTAATAATTTGGTGTTTGACGTGAAAGCAAAAGTATAACGATTTCAGTTTTATTTTATTAGCAGTCAGTGAAAGCAATTACAGTATTATTTAAACTTGTGTGTTGATTGTTCTGAAATACTTTACTATGAAAATTCTGCATAATAAATTTGCAATATATTTATTTTTATCTATAGAAATTATTATGGAAATTAATCAATATGTTAATTTATTTAACTAAAGGTGAATTGAGAACGACACTAACGTCACTCTGGAAGCAATATGCAACAATAATCCGAAGTTGTTTTTGCCAGCATTAGAATTTGCGCGCGGCGCACGTTCGTAAGATAAGTCAGTCAGGGTCGCAGCGGTGCCGACGGCCGGCCATGCACCCGCGGCTTGCGACACTCTCCCCCTCCCCCTCGAACCCCGCAGCCCCCTTCAGTTCCCTTACATCAGCCCCGACACAAACCATGGGGAAAACAACAACACCCACGTTGCTATGCTGACGTGTCCTAACACAACACATGTATTATGAATTCAGTATTGCAGCGTTCTTAAACGACGTTGCATATTTCAGCAAGTCACCTAACGACCTCCTACGTTAGGTCGTAAAAAGTATGTTTCAAATCCATAGAAGTGTATTAGACAATAAAATAAAGACTAGCCATAATACAAATTTCGCGATATGAATATTAAAATCATTGTGGGTAATTTTATCGCTCAATGATCGTTTCCATTCTTTGAGCTTAACAGATTTTATGCAGGTGTTTGCTGGAGCCGTCACATTTTGCTCCATGTAACAAAGAACAAATGAGTAGCGTAATTTACTTTATTAGTATACCATATAAAGTATTTACAACAATTACTTATGATATAGATGACAATGACAAAAATAAACGAATAAACCGATTGACATTTGTAATATATCCATATAAATATCAACTACCCACGGTAAGTATTATAATAGAGGGGTGGAAAGGATGAGGGCCCGCGGTGGTGCAGACTCGTATACAGGGACCGACCTATTTGCCGGTCGACGACCGCGCTATATTTAGAGCCGAGGGCTCCCGGAGCGTTCGATGCAGCCAACACACATTTCCATTGCATTCTTTATCACCGACCTACGGAATCAGGGTTTATAAAAACCTTATATCGAAATGATGGTATGTCGATTAATAGTGTAAATATTGACTGGCTTGCGCCGTTCATTAAATATCACTTAGGTAAGTTGTACAAGGCTTAATGAAGTCGGTGATGTTTAACATATGAATATTAGTTCGTATATCAATCTTCATGTACCTTTGAAGACCTTGCAAAATACACCCATTTCATATATTTTTACAGGCTTTATATTATTAGCTTCATCTGTATATTTATTTGTTTGTTTGTAACCGACTTCTTTGGGCGCGATTTTGACCCGCTTTAAACGGTCAAATTTTATTTAAACTTTGCAGATTTTATCGAGGACCGATGAGAATAAACTAATTTGATGAGTTTTGCAAAATAAGATTTGTTAATTTTCATAACTTTAAGCTATAGTCGATAAGTCGCTTTATTTAAAAATAAAATACATTTTTTAAATGTTCAGTGTTATTAATTTGTATTGATTAAAATTTATTTTCTATTTCGTTAGTTTGATTTTCTATAAAAGCGTGTTTTTTTAATTTTTTTAAACTATTATTTATTTACATACGAAAATTATTTTTTTCTAATGGATACCTATGGTGAATTTGTCAAGGTGGTTGGGAGTTATTTTATACTGATTGCATGTTCACTAAAATACCTGAATATTTAATGAGATCTCATAGTGAATCTAGACACGCTCAATTCGCAAAATGAGTTGATGACCGAGAGATAGAACGCAATGGAACGTTATAGAAAATCGTACGCTGCCATAAAAGTTTCGATATACATAACACAAAGATAAACTCCAAAAAATGTTACCGTCTCATACCTAATAAAGTACGTCGGTACAAGTTTTTGTCTTGTGTAAGTCAACGTCCCACCGTATAAATCTGAATTGCTAAGTCGTCAGACAGTAGACAAGCGAACACATACCTGAAACAAAAGAAAATTCTACTTAGTTATCATGAAATACTGTTACACTTTGATAACGTCATAACGTAAACATTAAGTAATATGGAGGAAAATAACAATAATATTATATTCTGTTTAGTCAACATAATATTTGTGTAGTAAAAATATACATAAATACTAGGTATTGGCAGTACTACTTGACGACAGCGATTTTAGTGGTATTTTTATTCAATGCTAGATTATTTTCACGAAATAAAAAAATAGATTTTGTAAAAATAATAAAATATCTTAATAAAACTACTCTTTAGTTTTTAATGAGTATTTATAATTAATTTTTGAGTAAGTTGACATGGAATTAGATAATTTAATGAACGTAAATAATTATGCAGTATTTATTTTTGAGGACAAATTTCTTTATACAAATACTTTTCACTAGCATTCAGCCGCAGTCACGCTCGTATTTTCTTCCCATTTTGTTTTTATTTAATTCGACTACAGTTTTACAGTGTTAGTGTTATCATTTCAATTAAATTTATTAATAATCAATTAACCCATTTAAATGGAAACATGAATATATAATAAAACAGATATGTTGCTAATATCACATTGTATCACAATAGAATATACTAACGAGCCTGGTAGACGTCCCGCCCTGATTTAAAAAAAGTCATTGATAAAAATTATGTACCAAAATCTTCCTCAAGAATCATTTGCACTGCTGAAAAGCGCATGAAAATCCATTCAGTAGTTTTGAGCTTAACGCGAACAGACAGACAAATATATAGACGCGGTAGGGGACTTTGTTTTATACGATGTAATGACAATGCATATATTAATAATATACCACTTTGGTACTTTAAGAAATCATACCTAATCGTGTCAAAATTTATTGCGTCGATGTTGCGTGATTCATATATAAATGTGAAAACAAACAGACATTTATTTTTTGTCATCTTACTATGTAATGTGTGTTTTACTGCAATACAAAGATATTTTTGACCTTACAACCGCTTTTATTTCACTAAATATTACATGATTTTAAATTACAAAAAACTATACTATAACATAATTATTAATATAATATTAGGATCATTTAATATAGAAGAGTGATTGTAAATAACATTTACATTTACCTATGTACATATATTCTAAGAATCCATCTGAATTTGTTACTATCGTCGAGTGAAACACTTCGAGGTAGCTAACTGCCGTCAGAGTCAGCGTATTTGCCTAATTGATCAAATACATGTAGTTCAACGGAGGAATATTTATCATTTTAGGTCATATGATTACGTGATTAGGTTGAATGTCGCTTGCAACAACCTGGCGCTCAAGTCATTACGTTGTCATCGTCCTAATTTTGCAGTGTCCTCGTTTTTGAGGTCACCCTCTAGCGGGGCAACGAACTCGTGCCCTTATCGCGGGGGAACAGCGGGGCGAGCGGTGCAAACGTTTCAAGTCTCTCATTGGATATTAACAGTTCGCCTATTCTCCAACAGATGGCGCTTTTAACTAAAGAATGTTTATAGACATTTCAATATAGTCTATTTTATAAACTTTATTTAGCATCAGTGTAAATACAAACTCTTTAAACACTGTATGAACTTTATATGTGATAATTATTTTATTTATAGATATTTTAGGTAGTGGCCATTAATGTTAATCTCCCATCAACGTAATGTTGTATTATGTGAGTAGCAGGAGATCCGATAATCATTTATTAACTTATAAAAAACGTAGTGTTTTGACGCTTAAAACGTAACAGGGAACCACGACCTAACGTAAATTGCGCCGTTGCCTACACGAATGCATCCGTACGCCGTATCGCAACGAGTCACGTTATGCAGCACAATCAATCCGTAGTACATCGTAGCGGACGACTACGCACACAGTCAAAGCCCGCCCTCGTAGACTGTACAGGCACGGGTCGACGGCCGGCAACCAGGGCAGCCTTGTTCTGTCCTCCGCGCCCTATTTCTGTCGCTACTAACAGAGAACACCGCGCGTCCCGCGCCCCGGCTACCGTCCCACTCGCCTTCACAAACCTTTAAAACCTTAGCGTTGAAAATCACTTCAATTTATTTGAAAATTATGTAATAAAACTGAAAAACTATGAATACACCCCTTTACAGATAATAATAAAATATATAATTAAGAAACAAAACCTTTTTTTAATATATTGCGGTCTTGTTTTTAAATTATTGAAAAGGCAATCATAATTAATATTTTTAATAATATTTGCTATTCTACACAAAAATGTAAACTATTTTAACCTAAAATAGGCTTAAGCGTTTACCAATTTTCCACTCTAAAAATTAATTTGTTATTACAATTAATTACAAAAAAATATTATTTTTTAAAAATGACTGGGGTTTCAATGTTTTAGTGATTCCTTTTGTGATATTTACACGCTTAAAACATTTGCTAATTTTACTAAATTATTGAGAAGCTCTATAAAAGTGTACTAATACTAAAGTAATTACATATAGTTCTAATATCAATGATTTAACTAATCGCAGGCTGTACGTATTAATTCATTCTTTATTTTAAATTATTATTAAGATATATGTATTGTGGTTACAACGGTCGTATCTAGTAATGGAACTTTAAAACAAATATAGATTGAAAATTGGAAATAATAAAATATTATTCGGCATTGTATGTATTGTATTTTTCATTACTACACACAGCCATGGTGTTAATATAAATGGCATATTCCTAACCTCCCTAAGCCCATCGTCCCCAATTTCCATATTTATTAACATGTAACGTCTTCGTAATTTTATTATTAAAGACATTGTATAACCCATTCGATTGTAATCAAGTGTCGTCAGTGCATGACACTTATGTACATACATAACACAAACCGCATACATAAACATTTGTAGGAATAGGATGAGTGTGTGTGCGTGACGTGGCGGTGACTGGCGTGTGACGTGGGTTGCGTCAACTTTTACTCGCACTTTCTCGCGTTGCGCTTGCGCAACCTCACGAAGCAATACAGGTTCAGTCACCTCGCCAAGCTACGGTGACGGCATTTCCCTTATAGCCCTTCTATATTTACCGTCTACCCAGCATAAGTCCAACTATTTAGGTCGTACAGTTTACTGCATGGTGATATAATCACTTAAGAATTTACAAGAGTGACAGTTAGCAACTTGTTCACTTCTTTATCCGAGAACACGACCTTAAAATTATAAATACAACAAGCATGTTAAACAAAGGATTGTAGATATTAATAATATTTACAATGCATAACTTTAATGGGTGTTTAGTAAATAATGGGACGCTATGCGATCCAAGATGTTATTTAGAATATCGTTGCTAAAATAATATACAGGCATTTCAATGAAAAGCTAGTGGTTATAGGTAACGGGACGATGCTGGGACGAAGGGGGGAAGTGGGCACAAATGGAGGGGGCAACACGCGGTACGTGCCCCAGTTTCGCGCGGGTGCATGAACTCTAATGAGGTAAGGCCACCGACCGGTACATTCGTCAGACGATAATACACCTTTAGTATTTGCAATACGCTATATAATCGAGTGTTGGATGTAACGGAGGTATATCGTCACGCAGTGAATAGTTAGTGACACTACATAGAACCCGGTGTGTGATGCTTGATCCAGCTGCAGAGTGACCTTCAGAATTATGGCCATTGCGATATTACAAAATACTTTCTGTATGGAATTAAGTTAATATAATTTTTATTATTTGTAAATTATTATTATGACTATCTTTTATCACAATGCTGAAATGAAATTGTCACCCTCCTGATAATTTTTGATTTGGAAAAGTAGTTCAATTTAATGAGCTTAAGTGTGTATAATGACAAGAGTCGAATGCAATAGATATTTTAGTTCATATGAACTAAAATACCTGTATTCTCTGAAATGTCGGTGTGTAATAAAATGTATCTATTTATTTTATTTATTCTAAGGTTTACATGATGTTAAATTTAATAAGTAAGAGCTTAAAATATGTGCCCTCATATTAAAATTACAATTTGGAGCGATATTGATTATAGCTTGTTTCACAGTTTTATTGGTAATTACGATATAAGTAAAACATTATCGGTGTTATTACAAAAAAGTTAAATACGTATTGAAAACTTGCTTTATAAAGGTTACGTTTTAAATGCACCGCGCTAGTTGGATGTTCGCCATCTTGCTTTTTGTCTCGCCTTGGTTAGGTTTGTTTAGATTGGCGAAAATAGGATAACGCAAACTTGCCTCGGGCGAGCGCAGTGCATTTATTACGAAACCTTTTTAATGCAAGTATTTAATACGTATTTAACTTTTATGTAATAACACCGTATACGTTTTAAATTTTAGTCTGCAATATATTGCCTAGAAACAAATTCTAAATTTTGTACTAACAGTTTAGATAGAATGTTTAAGTCATACAAATGATTACTTTAAAAATTTTAAGAAATAACTGACGTAGCAAAAGCGCCCTAGATAATTAATGCTAATGTAATTTTTTTGATAGATTATTGAATCGGTTTTATTATGATAAGAAATTACGTTGATTATAATTGTAATTTATTTTTACTGCAATAATTATATTAGTAATAAATATTTTATCTGCAAACCCTCATCATTTTTTTCATATTTTATATACGAAATAGTAACTAAAATACATATGAATAAGTAAGAACATAAAGATATTTAATAAAAAAGTGTATGTACACGCGTTAGAAGTTATACTTCTTTGGCGTAAAAAGATAAAAATCATTTAAATCTATTTATCTATTTTTTTCTATCTATTTAATCTTATTTTTGAATTTATTGATACAAAAAAAATTATCTTTCGCTTTATTCTACGTATTTATAAAGGTATTTAATACAAAGAAATACAAAGAAACAAAATGTGACTATAGCTAACTTCAGGGTGTCTGTTTTTCGTGACGGTGTGCGCGCTCATCGTAATAACTTCAGGGTGTTCTTTTTTTGTGAAGGTTTTTTGTTTTTTTTTTTTTTTTCTCGACCTGACTACGCTATTGACCTATCAAGGTCTTAACAGCTTCACCGGACTACTAAGGCGAGCGCTTAAGGCACTCAGCCGATTTTATATTGGCAACCAGCTCAAGGGTGCACGCCACACCTCGGCTTGGCTGTTGCCCGTTGCATACAAAATCGCGACCTATCTTAGCTAACCTAGCTAACTATTCATATATGTTTGAGTTGTTGAAACGTATATGAGTACCAAGCATATCCGTCTCAACAACTCCTCCATATATTTTTGTCAGAAAAATTGAGAGCTTTTCAGTTCGATAAGGGAAAAAAATTTAACAAAAATAACCCTTCCACCAAGATGTGTAGCGTGTAGGCGTGCACGTGTGTGGAGGTGATCGTGTAGTGTTGTAGCAGTGATGTATGGGTGTGTCACCGTATCGCGCAAGCAACGCACTCAAGGGCTTCCCTACCGAGGGATCGAACCTAGGCTTGAGCCGCTGCCGAGGGAGGCCTAATCGGGTGTGCGGGAGAGAAATTAACCCCAGACCGCGGCGGCGCGATCTGTGGTTACGCGGGCGTGGGCGTGAGCACGCTCTGTTACGAGGGACAGGCTGGTACTGATCGTTCGCTGACGTGATATCGTCGGAAGGGTCGGTGAAAATGTGTCGCGGACGTCTTTTATAACGCCCAGCGTTGGGCAGGGGTTCGTAATTCGCGGCGGATACCACTAACGGACTGGGATTAATCGCGGCTCGCTCGAAATGGCTATCTGTAAGTGATTTTATATACGCCCAGATAGACGGCATCTCCAGGTCCCTGTGGAGATCCGCCTTCCGGACGAACCAAGGAGCACCGGCGATTTTACGCAGAGCCCGGGTCAGCAAAACCTGAAGCGTATCTAGATTCTTCGCGTGGGCGAAAACCGGACAACTATACGTCATTACCGAACGAACTTTATATATTGTAAGCTTATGTCTGAGG
Organism: Antheraea mylitta; assembly: GCA_014332785.1. NCBI lineage: Eukaryota > Metazoa > Arthropoda > Insecta > Lepidoptera > Saturniidae > Antheraea > Antheraea mylitta. The sequence goes on from JACEII010000003.1 coordinate 11,054,570, forward strand.
GACAGTTTGTTCTTCTGACAGAGTAGATAATGGAGGCGACCCAAGACCATAGCGGCTTTGTCTCGCACTCTCTTAATATGAGGATCGAACGTTAAATGACAGTCTAAAGTGACGCCGAGATACTTGACCTCGATGGTCCAAGGTATCTCAGAATCGTATAGCCTTATGGGCTTTAGCTTGTTATCGCGATATCTAGGATCGAAGAGTATCGCGGCACTCTTATCGGGGTTAATACCTATATGCCATCGAAGAAACCAGTCACCGAGCGTGCTGACGGCTTTTTCGATGCGATTCCTAAGGACTTTCGGCCGCCAGCCAGAGGCGTAGATAACTGTATCATCAGCATAACAACCTACCTCGACTCCCGGGAGCTTAGGTAGGTCGCTGATGAACAGGTTGAAGAGGGTGGGCGCGAGTATTGAGCCTTGTGGCACACCTGAGCGTATCGGACGGGAAGTTTTTTTTTTGTGAAGGTGTGAGCGCGCATCGTAATATCTTCAGGTTGTCGGTTTTTTGTGAAGGTGTGCGCGCTCATCGTAAAATTTACTCTCATGATTTTTGCCTGACGCGCCAAAAGAAGTATAACTTAAATATTCTGCATAATTAAATATGTGCCTAAACTTAATAATTTTCGTCGAATATGGTAAATATCCAATCATACTTATTATACCAAAAAAATTATACCAAATCTTTCCTCGAAATACGATCATAAAGTGATATACAGTGACAACTCCCGACTCCCTCTTCTATCCCATTGACTTTTTTAAATGGAGATTTTTTTAACCGAAATTATTCACTTTTCAAGACGATTTTTGTACATATTACTTTAGAAAACCTTATCCTAACAGTTACTATTACAAAAAAAATAGCCTAATAAGCGCAGTCGTTTTGAAGTGATCGCATACATACATTTGACGACTGATTTTAGTTAATATTGATGTTTTATGAGCAATAAGTTCTAGAACAATAATGTTCGTTTTATAGATACTGTGAGTGTGCAACAAAGGCGGCTGTGTGACAACACTCATGAATAACACAGTTCTATCGGAATATGGGTCAAGCTGACGATGGAAACGTGAATATATAGTGAACGGGCGACTCTTTATCGACAGAATAATCTTACCTAAAACCGATTATTTAAGACTGGGAGCATCCAGTCAGTTCGAAGGCGATTATTACAGTACTGACTGCGACTTTTAAAATAGATACACTGCAAAAACAAACAATAAAACCGACTTTGCTTAGAAAAACAGGTTTATCCTTGCGAAATTATTATTGTTTACCTTGTATGAATCAGTCTTATTAATATGAATTTATTATGTATATACAAAACCTGTACGTTAGAGAGAATATAATAGAATGATTGTTTGAATATTTTGCATTAGTTTTTTACGTTAATATAGATTTACACCTCGGGTGTAGTATTTTTTTTTCTGGAAGAAAGGTTTTATGGCCTTTTCTATACTCTTAATAAGGTTTATACAACATTTAATTAAGACCGATTTAGTGGTTGAGGCGTTAAACAAACAAACAAACTCATATTCGCATTTATAATATTGGTAAAGACAATGTATAGAAACATCCGTCTTATTACAAAAAAGGTAAATACGAATTGAACACTTGTTTAAAAATAATTGTTAACAAAAGAGTGTCAATGTTTACACGTTTAAATATTATCTAACACTTCTCTAAGTTTACAGTTCTCGTTTTATAGTTAAAATTTATTTTATTTCTTTTTGCCGGCAAAAGACTTTGTTGTTAATTATAGATTTCGTGGGAATAATTAATTTGAATATATCATAATTACTACTATATGACGTTATTAAAAACTTAAACCAGATGTTTAGCTAGGAACCGCTTGGACACGATCTTGTAATGAAGTTTTATATGTTCAACAAGATTTTAAATTTTAGACAATGTTAACCAAAACTTGTATTAAAAACATGTTCATTTTTGTTTTCGTAATAAAACCGATAAAGTTTTTTGAATAATCATTTTAGCCATATGTTAAAACATGTTTTCATCTTTTTCAGTCATCTTCTGCGAATGTTAATGGTATTATTTATACAAAACATAACAAAAAATATTATAAAAATATAAAAAATAAAAAAAAAATAAAATAAAAAATTTATTTTATGACAATTGTTTAAAGGAGCAATTCTTGTATATTTTTATATTGTTGTATACTCAGGATCTCGGAAACGGCGTCATTCATTTCCGTAAAACTTAGTACGTAGTTAGCTTCAGAAACGATAAATCGAACTAGATTTCATTCATAGGAAACTTTTTTATCTGAGTTTTCAGGCAATGAAAAAATATAGCTAGAATATAAAGGTAAATTTCGCAACCGCTGTCAAACCAAAAAAAGCTCAGATGGGAATCGGCTGCTTTAAAAATCTGTCTAACCTTAGTTCGGATCGGAGTGACAGCAAAAAAATATCCTTTTTTAATATTTTTTTTGTTGATAATTAATTCTAATTTTTTCAGGTAAACGTAACAGTTTATTTTAATTTAAAACGCTTTTTTAAAAACCGTGCTAGGTCGGTCGCCCAGGTACTATAATTAAAATATGTTACTGTAAAACAATTGCTAACTCGTGTTATAAAATAAACGGCGTGACGATGTAACGTATGAAGGGCATGATTCTATTCATACGATGCACGTATGTGAAGCAGAAGTAAACAACCTATAATTAGGACAATAAACTTAATCAAGAACGGCTGATAATTTTGAACGATAGTTAAGTAATTATCTCATTATGTTTTCGAAGCGATAGGTGTTTACGTACATATTTGCATATTAATACATGTACGCGAGAACAAAATCTGACGATAATTTTACATTGAATTTTGTAGTTATCTTCGTTGTAGTGTGTAGTATGTTTTTGTCTAGTATTTGGTAACATGATAAATTTTTTTTATACTACTGAAGAGAAACGAATTTGCGATTATCACATATGTATATTACTGGCCTTTGAAAAAAAATTAGGCTTAGTTTTGTATATCTTTATATATCAGTTTTAGTAAAGTATAATAAAGTATTGTAGTCCGGTGAAGCTGTTAAGATCTGACAAGGTCAATAGTGTAGTTAGATCGAAAATATATATATGTATATATATATATATATATATATATATATATATATATATATATATATAAATTTCTTCTGTACGTGTGTATGTCACTGAACTCCTCTTAAACGGCTGGACCGATTTTGATGAAATTTTGTGTGCGTGTTCCACTGGATCCGAGAATGGTTTAGATTCACAATTGGACCCGGTTGGTGGCGTTGCGGTTGGCTTTTAGGATTTTTTAAAATTATCAAAGCAGGACTACGTCCGCAAAGACCGCAGATACAAGTATATAAATTTAAAGTATTAGATTACGAGAAACAAAGAAAATGTTAACCATAGGTCATTCCTTATATATTACTGGCTGATAACCGTGACTTTGTCCGCGTTGTTCTGCGCATGCACACCTCATCGCTTTTCCCACTTCTATACGGAACGAAAATATGAAACGCTCAACAAGTAGGTGCTTTTAAAAATTATTATTGCTTATAACTTTATATTAAGTGAAGACATTGTGATAATCTTTTCTTTAGATAAGGACCAAGTGTGTAAGAAGTAAACTAAAAACAATTGATTAAAAGATATCAAGTAATTTTTGCGTAATGCATGCACAACTGACCTCTATCGTTTTTGAGGTTATACTTCTTTTGGCGCGTTAGGAAAAAAATATGAGATTAAATTTTACGAAGCGTGCGCACACTGTCACGAAAAACCGACACCCTGAAGTTAGCTATAGTCAACATTTTGTTTCTTTGTATTTGTTGTTTGTATTTCTTTGTATTAAAACTTTCAATGTATTAACTACCTTTTTCTGTTATTAGTGTCGGTTTTTCAACAAACGTAGACTAAGGCGAAAGATAAAATTTTTGAAAAGTATTTTTATCTTGTTACGCCAAAGAAGTATAACTTCTAACGCGTGAACATAAGGACACACATATACTTTTTATATATATGTATACAATATAGAAGATAGATATCACTTGCCAAACGAAAAAAGGACGTATCACAAGTAGATATGGTTTTATGCCAAAGGGCGTAATACATTTTTTTTCTTTGAATTTTTTACACTACATTGTATGTGTAATAAACAGGATGTTATATATTTAAGTTACCGTTTTATTTTCTTTGACCTCCTTCACAGTTCAAGGTATTACAAAGTTTATACCCGTATTTATGTGATATATTTATTTAAATAGTGAATAATCATTATATTTATTAGTTTGCTGTTTATCGTTATGTATCGCGCGGTTAGACCGTGTCAGTGGAGGTTAGATCAACCTCGTCCCGCATCCCCGGGCCCGCGCACCGTCCCCTCGTTCGCCCTCTAGGAGCAACAAACTCTGCAAGGTTGTGCGGTGACCGACTCCGCTATCGTTGGCTACAGTTACGATATCGCCCGCCCTTCTCCTACAAACTACTTTATTTTATTACATTGCTGTCATATCGATATTGCAGTTGAAGGTCTTATGGATTAACGTACCTTGTTGTTCTAGTGAAAAAAAAACAGGGTATGTTGTAAGGACACACGATAATGATAATGAAACTTTTGTATTACGAGGAAAAACATTTCATTTATAAAATGCAACAAACATCACGCGGTGGTTGCCGAAGCGGTCACCCATCCAAGTACTGGCGCGCTTGGCATTGCTTAACTTCGGTGATCGGACGAGTATCGGTGTTTTCACCACTACCCGACAGTATTTACTCTCCGACCAATTTTCGTCACAAAGAAAGATTGCGGATCAGAATTTCAAAGCCCTTCCATAACAAGTTACGCTTAAAAATATGATAATCATGATACCTTAAATGAAAATAAGTATATATATTAATTTGTTTTCATATGTAAGTTTAAACCACGTTTAAATGTAGTTTTTTTATATAATAACTACTAATACTGTTTAAAATGTGATTAAAACCAAAGAGAATCGCGCGAATAAATGTGTACAAAATAACAATATTATGATGGTGGAGATTTTAATGAATTTTAATAAATATCATCGCAGTTTAATAAACATTTCGATATTATAGAATATTTCGCATTTAAGGCTTTAAGCGCCATCTCTTATCGAATAGCTGAAGAAACGAAGAAAACGAGTTTCATTTACAAAGCCGTGACTTTCTATGAATTCATTTATTAACATTACATTTTTTGGATACTACAAGTACTTATAGAGTAAATAAAAAAATATGTTTTCATTTTTTTTATGTGATAATTGTATAGAAAATTAAATTCGTGAAGAATAATTTTATTTAATATGATCAAAACATATTCTTTAAAATGCATCCAAATTTTTAGGTATCTCTTATGTTTTGTATCTCTTAAGTTTTCTAAGTAAGCCCGAGGCATAGATATTCAAATATAGGTTGTCATAAAACGGAAAATACAATAAACAGAATGAGTCAGAACGTCATTTGTTGTAAAAGAGAGCGACGACCGCGTGCGAGTTGGTGACGCACCGAGCTACGTGGTGCACACGCGAAGAACGAACCGCTGACGTCGACACACGCTCGTCGCGCCGAATTATTATAGCCTGTCTGTCTGGATTTACAGCCTAAATAACTCATTCCACGGCTCTTTCATCGTATGTTATGTATAAACGATCATCGGAATTTCCAGTGTCAATAATGATGTTTTGATTATTAATCTTACATGAAATACACTTTACAGTAAACATGGATTATGAACCAATATGGACCAACATACAGAGAACGAAGATTCATAGATTCGTATCTATCATTGTATTCGCTTCATTTCTATGAAAAAATATTTTAAAATTACTGTATCAATTTATTGTCAAATAAAATAGATTAGTGGCCTTAATGTTATTATTACGTTATGTTATTAAAATTTAACATATAATTATTAAAGGTATGCACGATGTAATTAATGCATAGTTTGAAGTATTTACTTTATTAACTTGCGTCATTAAATCATAAATTATTCATTGTTACAAAGCGATGTATTTATACAAAACAACTCTTTCTATACAAAAGTATATTTATGTCATTAATTTCTGTTTCTTTTATTCAATTTTAAATTTAAATTAACCATATAAATATATATTTGAATCATGAAAGATTTAAAACAGCAATTGGTAGCGACATCTGTAAAGTAATACTTACAACTAACTTGTAAGTAAAAGTGCGACATGATGCCATCTAGCGGAATTTTCCAAGACGACGCAGGCTGTATGGCTTTAGTGTTAAGTAAAAGATTACACAGTTGCTACTAGATTACGTTATACACATATTTTAGCAAATCATCTAACTTTGATCGTAGAGAGGGTTGATAAACATTTATAAAATAACTATATAGTGTTATCATACATTACATTGCTTCAAGAAATAGAAGATGTGTTAAAAGGTTTATTCCACGGAGATTTATAATGAGATAATAAGGTAAATAAGGAATCTTTTAATTATCCGTAAAATATGAAAAAGAAATAAGCCAAAATTATATTAGCGGTATTTATTAACAAATGAATGTTAAAAATGTTTCTAGATTGTTTGATTATTGAAATTAATATACACACAAGTCATTGAAATGATCACGTTTGTTGTAATAGAACACATTTTAATAAATTTCTAGGTATATAATAATTTATATAGATTATTTATTTTAAATTTACAGTGTATTTCGAAATGTATTTATTTATTATGTAGTAAAAAAATATATTTAGCGAGTTCATATTTTCACATATAATGTCTTCACCAAAATTTTATACATTCTGTCGAAAATCGAAAGAATTGTGGATATAAATTAATAGTTGATAAACTATAATAATTTAGGTGGTAGAGCCACACTCAAGCTATTTCTGGTTTCAGTATGAATGGGTCGGTTCGTACGGGGTAGTACCACCCTCTTACAGAAAAACGACGTGAAGTAACAGTGCTTGCATTTTTGCAATTCGTTCGGTCAGTGAGAGCGCTGGAGGCTCACCTCTCCTCGCCTTCCCCCTCTCCTCGCCTTCCCCCTCTCCTCGCCTTCCCCCTCTCCTCTTACCATCCTCCACCCCTCCCTACCTCCCTCAACACAGGCTGGCAACGCACTTGCGACAATGCAAGGTTGCGACCAGGTTGCAAGTGTCTATGCACGGTATTGATCAGTTAACATAAGGTGACCCACCTGTTCGTTTGCCTCCTTAGATTAGGTTCTATGTAGTATATAAAATATTCGACACGTATACTGCATTTTTTATGATATGAAATAGCCAATAGGTATTCAGTTCTCTTGACGTGAATTGGTCCGTGCAGCTTACATCTTCGTACATCTCTTACGCCATAACCTTTACCATACCATAACCTTTTAATTTTAATATCAACAAGGGTATCATAGTAACATTTGCAACGTCATACGGTCCAAAAGGTACTCTCTATTATCCAAAATTCATATATTAAGGTTGAGTAAACGGGGATCACTTCAAGTTCGGATATTTATATGGGCATACCATTTAGATAAAGGAAATATTGGATATAATACAAAACCAAAGTAAATAACGAAGATAAATAAACACTTTCCATTTCGCGGTATAAAGGCTTTTTGGAGGAACTTCAGTAAGTTTTTTTTTTTTTGGAATGAATATCTACTGGTATGTCCTTGGCTTTTAAAAACGTCTATGCAATGAAGACTTCTCTACGATATGAGTTATTATCGAATCTTTATTGGTTGAGGTTTGATTCGAGTTTGTATGTAACAATAAAACGAAATGAGTTTATGTGTTTTTGAGATATCGCTTATCATTCAATAATTTTATATCGATTGAAAGGATCAGTCAAAAGCATTAATTCCTTCTTAGTAGCCTTAGTAATGTTAAATTAAATGAAAGTAATGAAACTCAACTTTAATTTACAATCAATTTCAATAAAAAAATAGTTCGGTTTTTTATATTCAAGTTTTCATTACTTTGATTACTTCTGTTCTAGTAAATCACTGGAATAATCTGTTATAGTTGAGTTAGTTACTTTGTGGTACATTGTGGTAATATTTGGTATATTTTACGTATCGTTTTAAATATTCAACATTTTTAGGTCTCAGAATCTGTCCAAAAGTACAGATTAAAGAAGGAAAATAATAAGCTCGATTGGTCTTCGGCTGCGAACATTATAAGCTGGTGCCTCATCCTACTGCAAATTAAATTTCAGCGTTCGTATAAAGAAAAATATGTTATATGTATAATTCTGCAAAAAATATTATAAGAAATCGATTATTTAGAGTCATATACTAGGATTTGAATGAGAAACTAGACTTATTATTAGTTTTGAAAACCAATGAGAAGATACCTCCGAGACAATTGTTGTGCGTACCATGGTTTCTAAAAAATGCTAATATGAACTAAATATTGTTGTTCAGTAAACTTGTATATTCAAGCACATTCCTCTCGAAATTTAACAGAAATTCTTTCGGTTTTCTATAATACATAGTGTATAATTGACAGATTTTTTTTTCAGGTTCTGGTAGGGAATATAAATACTTTGAATCTATATCAACTTGGTTTTGAATGAAATGATTATCTATAGTACGGTTTAGTTATCCACTAATGTAATATTACAGGAAATCTTTCTTCCGGTTAATCACCAGAAGGGTTGAAAAAGAAAACGTAATTAAAAATAAATAATAAAATGAGAATTCTATCAGTAAAACTACAATATTTGAAGTATTTTTGTTGTACTGTATGTGGTATAGCCGTGAGATGTCTGTATACTCTTTTAAATTGTCTTTTTAATACTGTTTTCATGTTACACCAAAAATAATGTAATGACTAAAACTTTGTTACCATCATCGTTAACCCGTAAGAAACCCAATGCAGGGTCATAAGCCTCATCCCGAAGAAAGTTATTGGTAAAATGTCCACGCTAGCCCGCGATGTATTATTATTATACGAGTACTATTTCAATCTCCGAGACATCCACAGTTTAGACAGAATATTTCTCCGGCTTCAGGTTTCTTCATGATGTTTCCTTCACCGTCAGCCGATAGTGTTACTAAATTACATTAGTAAATATGCATGTGTTCCGAAAAATTGATTTTTACATGCCGGGATCGAATCTGCAGACATCAGATTAGCATTCCACCGAATACTCGACTACCGTGGATCTTTGGTGAATCAAAACCTATTGTCCCGCTATCATCGGTTATTTTATAGGTTAGTTTGCAGTTATTACAACGAGTATGATGCCTAATAGTATGTTCGAATTGGAGAGGGCTATAATTTGATTTGTTACGTACTTTTTAAGAATAATATAACGGTCACGAAAATTTAACAATACGTTCATAACATTTTATAACTACTATAGTGATGTGTTGGTGTACTTTTTAAGAACGTTCGAGTGTAGTTTATTATTTGGGATCGATTATGACAATCTGAATACGTATCGGTAGGCATCGTTTGTCATAGATTGTAATTTATTAACAGCTGCAAAGAACTAATTGTTAAAATCACATTCAGTGTATAGATGAAGCATAAAATATAACAAATTTACTACATAAGGGCATGTGGGGAACTAGTTGGTATAATTGAGAGCGGGACATATGAACATTCGAATTTCTTCCGTATTGGTGTATGATCTATTTTTGCCGGTTAGTAGTTATATGTAAAGTGAACTGCGACTTAAATTTTAGTAATTGCGATTATTGGATTAAAACAACTTTTTTTTTTCATTTATATACTGCAAGTAGCGAAGTTAAGCTTAATGTAAAGCGATAATTATAGTCTAGTCTCTAGACAATACGAAACAGAACTATAATTGTGTATACTTGTGCACATAAGTTATTACTTCTGGAAAATAATAAGTACTCGGGTAACAATTTCATCATATGCTGTAAAAGAAAATCTTTACAAAGGTTAGTTTTCAGCTTAGCTTTGGTAATCAAGAATAAAGCTTTGGTTCAGCTTTAAGATTGATTTAATTAAGTATTATTTTTACTGCAGATATCTCCCTAAATGTAGGCACTTTATTCAATCTCAAAGAATATAAGAACGTTTTTGGTGAAAATAGACTATCTTTTCAGGTGACTGAATAATGTAAACAAGACGTCAGAAGAACATTTGCTAATGTACAATGTTCAGATTAGCACATTTCGATGATTACATTTGCTCACCTAACGTAAATAACTACGTATCATAACCTCCAGTCGACTTTCGGAATATCGTCCGGAACAAATACACGACTGACCTACAAACAGTCGAGAGCATAAAAAGATAACGTGATTCGTCCTCTTCTCGCATGAGCTTAGTACTATAGTGCGTGAAAGATAGCAAAACTTGTTACGATGACGAGCCTCCGTTCTCAATGTCAAGTTCACCGATTATTATTAGTGCTCAATGCCACAAAACACACGCAAACATAATAGCACAGCGCCGGCCACGTCTTACCTACAGTAGGTACTCAGGCATGAAAAGAATTTTCCAGAACACCTGTGAATGCGTATACAGAAACCGATCTGAACATCACGTCCAAGGATAATTCAAAAATAGTATTTTTAAAGAAAACAACCTTTATCTTCAACGATAATTTTGAATAAAATAAAATACAAATGTTATACGTTGCCATTTGAAATTACGCATAACTGATTACAAACAAACTGCTAGTAAACATGCTAAGGAATGTTATAATTTTCTAAGGAGATCTTGATTTGAAGATATCTTTTATATTTTGCTACACCGGCAAGATTTTTCCAGTACGTAGTATTTATAATTTTAATGAACTTAGAAACAGGATATTTATTACCAGTGTAACTTGTTTTAAAGTGTTTTGTTGTTAGAGTTCTGTGTTGATTACATCAGTAATTGTGTTGGCAATTTGTAGTACAGCAATTAGAAGATATTTAAGGAAAAATAACAGAAAAAGAAGACGGTTGTCTCATTAAATAACTTTAACAAAATCTTATAAAAATACCAATTCGCTAGAGACCTACTAACTTGGTTACACACAATGAAATAGATGGGAAATTCTTCGCTTACCCTAGAAAAGTTATCATCATCACTTACATGGTAATTAAAGCGCCCACAGGTTACCACTAATACTCTTCCAGGTTGTCGCGTTTCGGAATCAGCTGGGCAACATACGAGTATTACGCAGTATATCGAATTGCCCAAAAGGTTTGGTGGCCGGCATACAGCGACAATTGGCGAATTCTAGATAATTTGGTGGTCTTGTTATTTTCGGGAGCACTATACATACGGTACAGTGACGTCACTTTTATCCCGCTACAAGGACAAAAACGTACTATGCGTAACGTATATTCATAGAAAATAACCTTAATAGGACAATTGCTTCGCTATTACTGTATTGTTGAAGAAAATCCGTCGGGATACCGGCATAATAACTACTCCAGTGCACAGACAGACTCTGCTACTCAGTACTATTGCCAATACCACTCTTTGTGTTAGTACATAACATTAGTACTTTCGATGCCACACCATCTTTACAGGTAGGGATTTTCTGTGCAAATTCTATTTCATAGTTATTCATGTTGTTTGTAATCACGACAGGTTCAATCACGTTTTAGTTTCAGAGGTTTAGGATTTAATTTTAACAGTATAACTTCAACGTTGCTACAGTGTCTAAGGTCTCTTGGCAATATCTCTCTGTAACCATCAGCCACTTTTAACTCCTTAAATTATTTGTAAACGCATCGGTGAATGGAGATACGAACTATCAAATATTCCACTGCTCACAAGTAAACAAGAAACTTAGAAGTGTATTCGAATTAGTCTGTGACAGACATTGTGACATGTGAGCGGGTGCATTTCTTACACTCATTAATTCAAATTATCCTGGTAAACTTTGTCTGACTTGTAAGCGTCTCTGATAAAAAAAGAATTCGTCGCAAAACTGTAAACAACTTTGTCGAATAATCAATTGTACGACGTTAAAACTCTCTGGAATCGTTTATTAAAGAATTATATATTTTAGTACGATACCCCTTGATTCATATAATAGATTATCATTTCTATTTCCTACGATTGTAGGAACCTAAACGGTATTTTGAACCGATTTCAAAAAAAGGAGGAGGTTATCAATTCAACTGCATTTTTTTTTTTCGTGTTTGTTACCTCATAACCTTGTACTGGGTGAATCGATTTTGATGATTCTTTTGAAATTATATGAAAGCTGGTACTTCCCGTATGGTCCCATATCACGACCGACTTCCAATACATCTCTAGGTAGTGCACATATTCATATGTTTTATCTAATTTGGTTAATTTAATAAGCTATTTATTTTACGTTTTTTAGTGCCTTATGGGTTTTTGATTGATATTGAAGTCGGTTAATTTTTTTTTTGAAAATTTACTTTATGGAATTAAAGATTGTGTCTAATTATTATACCTACCAAATTAGAATTATCTTTATGGTATAAAATATATCACATTTTCGTATATTTCAGCTTCCTTAGTCGACTTTACTCAATGTTTTGCATAAGTGCCTAAAATAATTATAAAATAAGTATATATTCAATGACAATGCAAAACATTTTACCATATTAAAGATACCGTTACTGGAATTGCAGAAATTAATAAACAAGCAAGATGTAAGTATTTACAATAAACAAGCAAGATGTAAGTGTTTACAATAAAATGTATACCTATCTTTACCACTATTATCAATTATTTTTATTGATTTCCCTCATGCGTTTGTTATATCAACAACTCGTTCGTAACATAACGAAGAATAAAAATATAATAAAATGTGTATTATCTGCTGTTTGCCCCAGAGATCAAACCTTCACCTGTAACTACAAATAATGTAATGCATTACGAGTTTCCAAGTTTAGTTACAAAGAAAAATGGAGATAACTTTTGTAAACTACGTTAGCTTGGTTCCAACTAATTTTTTTTTAAGACGTTTGCAGTTTCCTTCAAATTTCTTATATTATACTACCTCAACGTATACATTGTATAGTCTGTATTGTAAAAGAATAAAATTAGTCGAATGCTAAATAAGTTGTATACAGTTTTTCAATACAGAGATTGAAGACAGTAACAGAGAACAGTTCCATAGTTATTGTTAAATGACAACTTATCAAGAAAAAATCTAGCCAAATTAATAATTAAAGTTACTTCATTTTTACTTTTTGTAAGAACGACCTTGACATTCTGTTACAACATAAGGCAATGCAACTAAGTGAATGTTAAACTGTAAATAAGAACTGTGTTAAACTTATGTAAATAAATTTATTCAGTTTTGTAACACTGTTCCAAAGACACTACAAACAACATTAACATAAGTCAAGAAATATATAAATACAAAGTGCACGAAATTTGGATCTATATTTCAAACCACTTAGCTTTAAATTCAGTATTTAAACAGCTAAACTGCATGTCAACTACAAATTTAGACCATTCCCATAACATATATGTCTATTTAGTCTGGCCATAAATACTGTTATAATTAAAAATAAACAAAATATTACATTTGAATTTGGAATCTGTCATTTTTATATGATTATTCATTGGTATTAATTACCATACGCTTGGTATTAGGAAAATATTTGTGTACCGGGCTATTAATAGGTACAATGACACCTCCTCTGTTTGTGACAGAAACAGATTTGATCGTCCACATAGTTACTGTACGAAAAAGGTGGTCAAAGCAGTAAAAGAAAGAATTCGAAGAAATCCTGTCCAAATGTAAAAGATTTTATCTCGGGAGATGAAGACTGCACCTAGAACCAATTTCGCATATTTTAAAAGATGACTTAGGACTTGCAGCCTATAAAAAACGTACTGGTAATTTCTTAACAGATAATTTAAAAATGAATAGAGTGGTAAAATCGAAACAACTACTGAACCGGTACGCAAAGGGAGGTTACAAAAAATTTTGTCTACGGATGATAATTTTTTTTCAATTGAAAAACATTTTGACAAACAAAATGAACATATTTATGGTCAAAGCGCTAAGGAAGCTTCTCAATTTGTCGACAGAGTGCAATGTGGGCACTATCCGACTTCAGTGCTGGTTTGGTGGGGTATAAGCTATGTAGGAGTGACTGAGCCATATTTTTGTGAGAAAGGTACCAAAACATCGGTGGAAGTGTATCAAGATACCATTCTTGAGAAAGTAGTGAAGCCTCTTAACAACACCATGTTCAGTAACTACGACTGGTCCGTCCAGAAAGAATCGGCGCCTGGTCATAAAGCTTGGTCTTCGCAGTCTTGGTTGGAAGCGAACGTTTCGGACTTATCAGAGCTGAAGACTGGCCGTCGTCTAGTCCCGATCTTAATCCGCTGGATTATGAGTTATGGCCAGTTTTAGAGAGTACGGAGTGCGTGCTTCTATTGATAACTGGCCTCAACGTTTAAAGGACTGAATTCCAGCCAATGGAGACCACTTCGAAAAAGCTTTTTATATTTTAAATTGTTTTATATTTATGTATTAAACTAACACACTGTAAAAGTAATAAATGTTATTTGCAATGGAAAATATTTTTTTCTTTATTTCAGTATTCATGGCAAGACTAGGTATATATTAAAATCTCGGGCTTTAACCAATAGCTCTTCTATATATTATATTGAAAATTTCTCAATGTCTGTTGGTAATGATAAAATTACATCTGAAAAATTATGAAGAGATTACTTTTAAACCAGATAATACACGTAGTTTCCGTGAAACATCAAGAGCCTTTTCACGTAAACGAAATAGTATTATTAGTATATTAGTATTACTAGCAATATATCATTTTAACTTAGAAATATCTTGAATTTACTTTTATTTTATAACATTAGTCAAATGTTCAATTATAAAAGGATTATTATTATACAAAGTAATGAATAACGTTATTAAAAAAAATCATCATTACTTGTAAAATTTAGAAATCGTCATAGTAATCGTTGTTGCAAACATGAACAATATGAATAAAATTAATTAAAGTCAAATAGCATAAAAAATATTATACAGTATAAATCGAAAACTGTCCTCGGAAACGTGGCTGATCTTCGTATAACATTTAAGGATGCAGCAACGCATATCCTTGCAGTATTGATCGAGTTGGTTGCGGCTCACGGCCGTGACTCACGTCGCCCTTGCCCGACATTCAACCGCCCACTCGCGTACCCTCATCCCCCGCCGCATACGCCACCCGTAGTCGAATTAAACTTTTATTTTTGAATAAAGGAAGCTTTCAGTAAGAAGATATAATCATTCTAATGAAGTAGGAATATTTTTTTAATTGTAAAATATATTTATTTCCTTATAACGCTGTTGTGAGTTCCGAATTTTTATACAAATACAGTGATATTTTATATGCGTGTCATTATGGTCGTATGGGTTGATATATACAGATGAACCTATAAACGTGTTAATCAGAAATTAAAGTCTTGGCCACAGTTTGCGGATAAATGTATATTTGAAGTTATACTGTTAAAATTAAATCGTAAGGTTTTAAATTTGAAACGTAACTGAGCTTGAAGTGATTATAAACCACACGAATATCGATGAATACAATTGGTACCACAAATACCTACCCGTAAAGACGGTGTAGAATCGAAAGAAAATAATAATAATACGATAATATAACGAACAGTGATAGTGATAACACTGTGATTACAGGAAACGGTGATCATTTCGCAGCTCAAGAAATATTGTTTTAACACTGCCATTTACATAAAAAATACACTCCTATATCAATTTTGGTATTTTGAATTTCGAATAGGTATCAAATTAGAAACAGGTTTTGTATTTTAGTAATTTTATTTTTTATACGTACACATATATTTAAATATCTACATAATACTGAGTAACGTTTCGTCTTATAAAGATTAATAATTATTTAAAGTGTGTTAAGGAACAAAAAAAAATATTTCAAAAAATGCCATGTATTTTTACCTTAATTAAAAAACTAAAACTCAATATATTTTGTATGACATAAATGCTCCAAGCATTGTTTAAGCGTTAATTATGTTCAGCCAACACTGAAAAGTTTCAGAGTTATAAGTTATTTATTAATCTACTCCAATTATAAAATAAACATTCGCCTAAAAATTGACGTGTCCCGAAATTATAAAGTTACCCTCGTGACCAGCAGCACCCTATTAACTTTTATTTCGTTATTAGATCGAAGGGATAGGCCAAAGAGGGCGAAAAGTTGACTCGAATTGCCTTCGAACTTTCTCGCAAGGAATTCAATGGCAGAAGCTTAAATTCACCACGTAAAGTTCTAAGCTGATTTGTTTTTATAAGCTATAGTTATAATCATAGCTTTAATGTAATTTTGTTAGCTTTTTCTAATACAAATTTTTAATGTAAAACAAATTTCACATATCAATTAATATGAAAAAGGAAAATACTTTTCGTAAGTCAAATTTTCGTAAGTATTGATGACGTTACAAATTGCTTTTGTGCAAATTTCCTATAAATTATAGTAAATAATACTACACTACATTCATATAATTTCTTCCCTACAAAAATAGAACAAACATTGGTTTCTTTTTTTTTTTTCGAAGTGACTACGCTATTGACCCAGCAATGTCTTAACAGCTTCACCGGACTACTAAGGCGAGCGCTTAAGGCACTCAGCCGATTTTATTTTGGCAACCAGCTCAAGGGTGTACGGCACAACTCGGCTTGGCTGTTGCCTGTTGCATGCAAAATCGCGACCTATCTAAGATAACCTAGCTAACTATTCATATATGTATGAGTTGTTGAAACGTATATGTGTACCAAGCATACACGCCTCAACAACTCCTCTATATATTTATTATCGAAAAATTGAATTTTTCAGTTCGATAAGGGAAAAAAAGTAAACCCTTCCACTTTCATGTGTAAGCGTGTAGCGTGCACGTGTGTGGGGGGTGCGATCGTGTAGTGTTGTAGCGGTGATGTATATTTGTGTGTCACCGTATCGCGCAAGCAACGCACTCAAGGGCTCCTCCCTACCGAGGGATCGAACCTAAAAAAAGAGTGTAAATTTTGACAATAATAGAATTAATGATACTAAATTATGCTTATTTTCTCAATTATTTCATTATAAGTTCACATCATATATTATACATTTATCTCCAATCTCATTATGTACTTGATGATTCTAGGAATGCGTTGAAATTTATAATTTGGGTCAAATTACCGTTGTTTGAATAATTTATGTATGTATGTATAATTGATGTAACATTTCATTTTAGATATCATAATTTTTTGTAAATTTATTGTATAATTTTGTACCTACCAAAAAAAGGCTGAATTCTAAACAACATTCATATCCTACACGTATTCGAAAAATTTTGTGGTATTATTTGTACACGACATAGATGTCTAAAAATAAAATAATGATGACCTTTAACAGATTTATTTGCCAATATTTCTCCTCAACTTGATGTTAAAAACAATACAGTTGAAGGTAATACACTAGACAGTGAATGGGTTCTCTCTAATAGACTTTATAGTTTCTACACAAGGTACTACACTATAATCCCCCAGTAATTATTTTATAATAATGTCGTTATTATTTATTCCTGCGAGATCATTTTTTTTTTTTCAAACTGACTACGCTATTAGCCTTGCAAGGCCTTTACAGCTTCACCGGACTAAAAAGCTCAAATGAACGTAACGCACTCGGCGTGATTTTTACATTCAACATAATATTCCTCTAATAACTAAATGATATACTTATTCATAGTTATATATTATTAATTTTATTGATGTTTAAAAATTGTGGTTTGCATACCCTGCATTGATCAATAATAAGCACCACAGTTGAAGACTGCATGTGTATTGACTGAAAATGGAAATTACCGCACGTGCAGAGTGATTATTATATTTTTCTCAGGGTCTCCTATATATCAGAAATTATCATATTACCTTTATAAGTGTATGAATATTAATAAACTAAATCTGTTGACTCGATGAATTATTATTTATAACTCAAAAAATTCCTTTTTAATTCTTATTCAGTAATTATTAAATTATGAAGCGTAACCAAGCATATTAATTGTTATTTTAATAAATCCTTATATTGTGGAAGATGTAGGTTACATTTTAAATATAGAATGAAATTTCATGAAACCCAGTTGAATACCGAAATTGAGTATCAACCCGAAAGATCAGTGGCATACACTTTCTCGTTGCGCGAGGGTATGGCTGTCCGGATCGATGCCGCCCCACGTTCACGGTCAACGCCCTCCGCCCGCCCTACGCTTCCGCGTCAGCAGCGCGGCGCCGTCGCCTGCGACCCTCGTCCCCGCATGCACCCTTCTCGTGCCCTCGCACGCTACTCTAAATATACCTCTATCCAACGCGACCCTTCGGCCATCGTTACGAAACACAATTAGCCTTACTATTTCGAGACTGGTATTCGTCTCAGCACGCGCCGCATGACAGCAACCGTTTAAGTTTGGAATTAATCTATAATTACATCAACTACTTGTCTGACATACCTATGTCTGCAGGACAGTGAAACGTTAAAACCAATGTATAAATAAAATACGAGTACATTTTAATATAAGTACGTATTTTAAAAGTATGTTAAATATATAGAAAATAAAAACACCTATTGCCAGACAACATATTCTACAACTTATATTGTAGATTAGACATTGACCCTCATATTACACTCAAAGGTTTGACTGTGAATTTCTACTTTAGAGAAGTTTCCTACATAAATATACAATTAATGTTTGCGACTGTGTTTCGATAGCGTCACTTCCTGTGGGTTTGAGTGAGTTTGCATAATTTTAAGTTAACGTACTATAATTTCTCATCTATATTTGTTTATTCAATTTATTTTACTTTTATTTTTTTCCTCGAACTGACTACGCTATTGACCTAACAAGGGTCTTAACAGCTTCACCGGACTACGATAATTTAAAACCAAATAAAAAATTTGGTACTTATAAGTTGAGCTTAATCATGAATACGTCTTTGAACAAAACCACATATTAAGCATGTCATATATTTACAGTAAACAGTAAATCGGTATTTGTTCAATCAATTTTAAAGTATACATAAATCATACACCAAAACTTTATCCACAATATGTTTCCAGTCAGCGTGTTTTAATAAAGTTTCAACTAATTATCTAATGTTTCTATTAACATGTGTATATTTATTAAAAGTTTCAATTCTATCAAGAAGCCATAACACGTCTTATAATGATCTTGGCTTACGCACTCTGTTACTAGACGTGGATATCAATGACTTGCTGCCGATATTCAACAGACACTAGAACAGTATTACAAAGGCCTGTTACAAGGAAATTGCCTATTGTTATTAACTTATATACGCACCTATTTGTGAACTTTGAATGAGCTGTTTGCAATAGGAGACCGATAACACCTCCCGCGAATCGAACCGGACGATATCTAGTGCAATAGTTTAAAACAAACAGTTTCTAGGAAGAAGTTTGTACTTTGATTTGATTAGATTTTTATGTGAAGGACATTAAAGATCTCTCGAGATATATAAATGAGTCACCAATATGTAAACTATATAACAATCAAAACAATATAAAAATAAATCATGCCATGGACTGAAGCAAAAGCAGAGAATCTGGAAAAGTTTTCCAAACATCACAGATTTAATTGGAAACGTGATTTTTGAAACGTAATTTAACGTCATATCAAGTTTAATTAATATTGGACATATTTTACCATCTAATAAACTTTGAAATAGACAATACAAATAAGAAGTCTGCCGATCTCCGAGTTGGATATAAATTGTAAACGAAATGTTTTCATCTAACTGTATAGAAAACAATGGCAATTAGTTAATCGTGCAAATTAACCGAAATTGAGAAAAAAGTAAAAGATACATAAGTATATAAAATCAATTTTCAAATTTATGGCTGTAAAATGAGTTCGAGATAAATATGGCTGTACTGAATATTAAATTTTCCATTGATATCGTTCCCTCGACATGTCTTTTCTTTATTTTCGTCAATCCTTTGAAAGGGGAGTTGCGTATGTTGTAAACATGTTTACTTGAGGTACTTTGTGATGATTCACCTATTAGTAGAGTTTCCCATATATATCTACTGTATCATGTACTAGCCTCTGTCCGCGACTTTCGTTCGCGTGGAATAGTTATTTTGGGCTAAATAACACGCAGCGGAAGCTCTCAGATGGAAAAAAACGATTTTGAAACGTTCTTAATTTGTGCCTATAACTATTCTCGATAAATGAGAAACACTGAAATAATTTTTCAAATCGGACCAGTGCTTCCTGAGATTATCTCCTACAACGCCACAAACTCACAACGTCACGCTCTCACAAACTTTACCTCTTTATAATATTATATATTGTAATATTACTATAAATAATAAATGTTACATGACAATGGAAAGCAATTTAATATACGACATTTAGAGCTCATTTTATTTATAATCAGTTAATTGAAACAGGGTTAGTGTTAATTAAACTCCTCATGTAGTTAAACAACAATAATTCTATAATAAGAAAATTCGATGTAGACAATATAAAAACATCGTCAGTCGCGACAACACGAGGGTCCTCAGACGATCTACACACGTACATCGTTAGTTAAGTACAGTGCAGTGAGTGGGTGAACAGACTGCAGGCAACCCCGTCTGAATCCCGGAAAACTACCGACCCAGTCTAGACAGGGGGGCACTTCCCCTAGTCCGCCCTGCCCCCGTGCTTGAAGCCGCCTCACTACACTGACGCTTTCATCACCGACTTACAGACATTATAAAAAGAGAACCACGGAGTTTTTCAGTGAGACGGTATATGACACGGAAACAAAAAGCTCGGAGAAAATGCGGAAGCGTTTCAAGTAGTACGGCATACCTCATCTGAGTGAGTGTACTAGACATTATTGAGAGCGTAAGTTATGAAGTGGTTTGATGTTAAATAAGCCTATTTTACTATATATTAGGTTTTGTAAGTGTATCTATAAGGCATATATTATATCTATATCCTAAAATAAACTTGTAGAACTCGAAAATATGTATGTAATAAATATTTGGTATAAATATTCTTTAGTTACTAATATAATATTTGGTTTTTAGTTATCGAAACAAACTAACGATTTCGTTGAATAGTGTCATTTTGTTAATAACCCAACGGGTTTGAATTTCGATCTAAATTTTGTTTTTCAAGTTTAAGTAATGATTTTTTTATCTTTTCTTTTAACTAACTTTTATTAAATCCTTGAGGACTACTGTGGATGAAGGATAATTTCAATGAAGAGCTCATCATGCCAGAATTATACATATTAATACAAGTGTATATATTGTAGATAAGTAAAATAAAAAATAATGATTTCAACTTTTGTTTAGGAGCAGTTCCAAGCTATTGACAGAAGCTACTTATCAAAAATAGCTGACCGAGTGTAGCTAGCAAAAACCTAACATTATTTTGGGATCGACTTTATTTTTAGTGTACACAATAAAAAATAACTTTAGAATTATAAAAAAAAATCTGTAATAATAGAAATATCATAATAATAATGTGCAACGTATGATAATTTAAGTGACAGAACGTATAATTCAATAAATATTAAGAGAAACCCAATCACAGTCCGGTAAACCTGTAAAGACCTCACTTGGTCAACAGCATAATCAGTTCGAAAAAAAAAACAACGAAATGAAGCATTTTTCTTTCATAAACCTAATATTGATAGATTAAAGACTATTTTTACAAACTTTTTAAATAATTTACGATGAACTAAGTTTACATTTTTATGAACATTCATCATCTGTTAATTGGTTGATTTGGACTGTTTTATTTTTTGATGCCATACCTATCAACCTTGAATTAGATTGACAGTAGACAGTACGATACATGATTGACTGTGCTGCAGTGGGTTAGTGAGAGTGAATTACATTGTACGCGATGGGGACGCTGCAGGGAGGTGAGGGTGCTTGCAGACAGGGAGATACAGTAGTATGGGGCCAGACGGGAGAAGCCTGACGCACCTCGTTTCCGCACCAAAATGTACTGTAACCAAACATATAGTATACACGCGTATAGCCATACTTTCATTATGCACAGTAGTCCAGTGTGCCGTTTGCGATCGTAACTGTGGAAACGAATGTACTTCGGAGTTGCCATGTTTTTTTTTTGTAAATTCACCCTGCGTTTTTTGTACCATGTTGTTTCACTCTTTTTTGTGGACGATATTATAACATAGTGTTCTGTTCTAATTGATTTTGGAATCTATGTATAGTTTTTTTTGGAACTTTTGTTATTAAAACTTAGATGATACAATAACAATGTCTTGAACATTGTAATATAATGTGTGTGGATTTACGTATTACTATTATAACACAAATATGGAATGAATGAATAAAATAATTATTGTGTGTAATTATATAAAATGAAATAATTATTAAATGAATTATTGATACTCCTTTAGCTATTTATGCTTTTTTTTCTCGAACGGAGTACGCCATTGACCTAGCAAAGTCTTAACAGCTTCACCGGACTACTCTATTTAAGATGAATATACTGGTGTTGGAGATTCCTATTAACATGATTTTTAACAAGGTATTAATAACAATAACATTATACCGTTTGCCACCTTGATCCATCTTAATACAATATCTTTAACCTCTCTCTAAGATAGTCCATCCGTTTTCAATAAACACGACTTACCACCTAACTCATTGCACGGACGTTAATCCAAAGACAATGGCGACCACGTGGTGGTAGATGTACATCAATAGTTATTGCTGTCATGCTGATTCGAAACCGTAATGTTTAGAATGTTCGAACGAGGTGACAACTAGAGACGACAAGCCTAAGTATGTCAAAGTTAGGAGTTTTTATTTATGTGTATGTTACTTTTTGAAAGCATTTTTTCTCGTTTGTTGGCATGTTTGGTTAGTTATCACCACACTCAAATAGAAAATCTGCCGCTAAACTCTAATAGATGCGTTTCAACAGCTGCACTGGAGAGCTAAATGTTGTCTATATTTAGTGCGTAAATAATCTTAGATGACATCGTCATTTCATATTAAGCAATATTGTGGTTAAACGCGTAAAAACAATAAATAAAATCAAAATATTACTCCAACCAAAATTTTTAAATTGCCATAATTCTATATTACTGAGTAAAACGGACAAAAAGTTTGACGCAGACTATACACAGACGATCATTAACTCAGTTTCTAATTTTTATCAAAGTAGGTAGCTGATAATTGTAAATGATGGTAGAAATTGTTTCAATGATTCATATAATTTTTACTAAAGAGTAATGAAAACATTTTTTGAATTGATTCACTATGGCAATATTAAATTAAAATCTATCTTCTAATAAGTTATAAATACGAGCAATTCTTGTACATTTATATATTCAGGATCTCGGAAACGGAGTGAGCGATTTCCGTAAAACTTAGTATGTAGGTGGTTTCGGGGATGATAAATCGACCTAAATTTCATTCATGGAAACCTTTTTTATTTGAGTTTTCAGGCAATTATGCGATAAATTTCATCATTTTCATAAAGTTATGTTTACTTAAAATTTGAGAGCTTTACCACGTGATTTTTCTTTTAATTTATAATTAATTTCAAATTTCCTTTACACGTAGATTTTTAAAATGTTTGTATAATTAAAGATCATGGCAAATAACTGAGTAGCCAAGATGAAAACCTTTGATTATATAAGTATACTCTTTGACAAAAGAACCCTAAACTTTAAACTTTCAAATAACTATGGTCGAATGTCGACCACTGGGCGCCCACTAGTAGGTATAAATATACGGTAAATGTCGATATAAAAATATTGTAAATCAAATTATAATCATTGTTACAGTAAATGTTTATAAAAATGTAAAATATAATTGAGTGAGACGGAACGTCCCTGACCGTGCGGGCCTTGGCCGCGGCCGTCGACTCCCCGCTCGCACCCTTACCTCACACCACTCATATAAATGATAAAATGTAGACATTACACACACATTCATCAATAAATATCAACTATCAACGACTTATATTAAGTAACACAAAACAAAGTAATAACAAAGGTTACAATAGTTACCCTCTATCGATACCTATATACTTATTCTCATGTCGTTTCGAAATATTTAAAGCTTTCAAACATTAATTTTAGCTCTAAATATTTGTTCGGTTCATATAATTTATGTTGTGGTTATTGATGTTATTGAGTATTAGGGTGTTTAATTTGTATCAAGTAATAAGGTGTTTCTCTTGGATTTACTAATTTTGT
>JACEII010000003.1:11088756-11225558 GCA_014332785.1 Antheraea mylitta
ATTCACTTAGGTATTTAATAACATACAGACCAGGACCAAGTAATAACTCACGCAAACGTATAAACGTACGCAATTTTGTTAAATAATCTTAGACAAGTAACCAGGTTCTGTTATACTATCAATAATTTATAGGAAATAAAGTGTAATATCATAGAAAATAATAATGTAAAGATGTATATTTTTTATCAATTTAGTTAGAGAGTAGAAAATAATAAAAACGATGTACAACTTTTCGATAGAAAACATGAAATAAATAAATATTGTCTTAAGTTTAAACGGGTATGTGAGAATGATTGCTGAGATTTCACCGGAGCGATAAATGTTAATGTTTAATAGATTTTAGAATTTTTTAATAAGATCCAACATCGGATCAAGTCTCAACGGTACTTAAAAGACAAATCAGTGCGTGGAATTTTGTTTTACATACTATTATTATATTTATTATTGAATTTGTTAAATTACTTTATGAAACAGTCCAGCCACTAAATACAAATCCATAGACATATTATAGTAGCTTGCTTCTAGAAAGATGGTAAGATATGATAACATTAGCTGTTTCTTAACATTTGCGTCTCCAATTGCAATAGTTTTTCACAACACTGCACTGTAATTGTAGTATAAAATAAAATAAATGTTTCAACGAGCATGTATATAAAAATTAAAACCACATTGGACGCCGGTCATTTATTACACTACTGCATGAAATATATACATAACATTATCTATATATTAGGTGTAAGCAGGGTAATACGTACGTGATATTTAATAGTGTATAATAAGAAATGCATGTATAGCTCTCACGTTGTTATGATGTTCTGGTACTCAGTTGCAACAAACTGCATTCTCAAATGGAAGGAATTTTAACGGATCTTTCGATTACATAGTAGGATTTCGCTTACTCCGAATATAAATTAAAGAAAAATAGTCCACTAGAGAGAATATTAATATAAATTTTAACATTAATTACTTACTCCCTACTCAAAATTATTACACTTTTTTTCGAAGTTATGTGGTTAAGCTCCATCATACAGCTGTTCAAGCGTCAAAAGGACTATTATTTATTTGTTGTTTCTGTGTTGATGACTTGCACAACCAAAAAATAAAAGACTTATTTCATTATATTAAATTATTACAGAATTAACTGATATGTTTAAGCCAAAGTACCAGGGCAACTCGACTGGTGAGGAGTTTGAACGTGCCAAGAATGAGCTCAGTGCATTCACATGCAGTTCAACAGAATTATCCTTGAGAACGGGCGCGAAAAGGACGGCCATAGAATGCGCGTGTGTTTGCAAATGCAACAATGACGTATGTGAATGCAGCAGCTTTTATTCAAAATGGGACTTTTAATTTGTAATATTTTTTATTGTATATTTATAGATAACTACTATCAGTTTTATTTTTAGACGTTTAAATTATCAGAACGTTTGAAGATTATGAAAATAAGGACAACGTCATTTTCTTACATAAATACAATAAAAAAAATTAATGCAGCTCATAATTTAGTGTACGGGCTTACTGTTCTCTATTGTATGATTAATTACTAATTTGGCATCTAACTTCAAAAACGACTATAATCCTGAGAACTGAGTTGGAAGGCTTTTTACGCCAACGAGTGTTGACAACAAAATATTACCGTATAGTATAAAATATACAGTGTCACTAAACTATTTTTACCGATACGCCACTATTAATCTTATATCGAACCAAGCGTTCGGTAATATAAAATCATCGCGACAAAACGACAGCAATTTGCATTCCTGTTTACTTGCCTGACTCGTTATCACCCTCAATTTAATAAATCATCGATAAACCCTTACTGTTTATCTTCAGAAATAACACTTGAGGAATAGTCAGTTTTCGTTCTACTCACAGCCTATTAACTATCTTCAGCCGCATTGTCCCTTAAAATTACGTGTGTATATAATGAAATTGTAGCTTTATAATTTAAAACACCAGTAACCATATTTATAGGAGCTTTTGGCCGGACTTTAGTCTGTCGTTTAGTGATTTATATATTTTATTCAAGATCTTATATTATTTGATTTTATGTTTTATAATATTGATGGCATTTAACGTAAAATATAGTTCGGTTATTATTGTGCACATGTGCAATGGATAGGGAATAATATCACAGAGCATGAGTTCTGAGATACCACAAAAACTCCCTGCAATGTTCTTACAAGGAGGCCACCATCTTGTTAGAACATGTAAATTATGAAAAGACACTTTTTATATTATTACCAATTTAACAAGGATTGGTTGATAAAAAATATTTAAAAAAACATAATTATGCTTTCATAAATATATCATTATTAATAGAAATCTCTAAATACAATAAATTCAACATGAATAATGAAAATTATTTTCAATGCATTTAGGTATTCTTATAGTTGACGCCAAATGCACTTTCACAACAACAAAATGCAACGTGACGTAAACAGCGAACGTATGTGCAGTCAAACTCTTCACTGCTTCTGTTCTCCTGGTGGCGAAGGTACGCTTATTATACAACCCTTCTGGACCTAAAAATCGTCTGAAAAGGACACGAGTTCAGGATTTGATGTTTGTTTAAAACACAGTTTATTGACGTGTCAGATGGTATTACATTATCACATAATTGGATTTCTATCATAAATAACACTATTTTGCATTATTGTATGCTGTGTAATATTTAAATAATTTTAAGAAATAAATATTCTAAAATGTAAATTGCAATAAAATATAAATACAATACAAGCAATTACTGTTGGAGGCAGATGTATGATCTCAGAAATAATTGTTAGAAGCAACAACAAAGTTGAATTATTTGTAGTATATTACGATATTAAAACATAATATGTGACTGAATATGAATCTGTATAATTGTTTAACTGCATTTAAATGCAGCGAAACGATGGAAACAGATTCTGTAACTTTTATGTAATTGCATCTTATAAAATTCAATAGAAATATAGTAGAATTTGTACATAACTAAAAATTATCCATTGCATTGCCTAGGCAAAACAGTTAACCGCTTACATCACAGTTTTGTATCGTCGCGTCGTATTTGACAGGCGCGGTACGGCGCGTGGGTTTCCGCTCGTACCCTCGAAACGTGAAGATCTTTATTTTTACCCTAGCGTCCATTGACCTTACCGCTCAACAAATAAACAACGTCACAATATTATTTCTTGTATACTTTCAGTAGTTTTATAATTTTATATTGAATAGACTTATAATTATAAAATTGAAGATTACGTTAACATAACTAGATAACCAATATTCGAATATACTCAATGGAGTGATAGCGGATCGATATGTCACATTAACATTCTTTTAGTTTAACATATTTCGTGTGGATCATTTGAAAAAATAAAAAATACATTTGCATTTACATAATATACATATTTTATTACTTAAAGATAAAGATATTCTGATATATTTTTACTTAAGTACAAGTATTTAAAAGGTATACTAAAAACAATTGATCGAAATCTATCTAGTAATTTTTCAGTGATGCGAGTACTGCAGTACTATTCTATAGGACTTTTATGAACTTATTTTTACATATATACCTAGTCAAGTCATAAGTTCTGACGAGACTTTATTATTTTTAATTTTCGAATACTGGCTGGAATACTTTGACTGATTTTTAAAATAGACCGGTCACGCTATTTGGAACTACAATGAGAAATTTAATTCCAAAAATGGACTGGTCGCAAAGGAGAGATAGAGTCGCAGTTATCGCAGTGACCGCTGTGGTTGTGTAACCACAGTGGTTTTCAACATTCTAAAAAACTGAAAATAACACTACGGTTCATTTATGCCACTACACTGAAGGTTCAAGCTTTGAAGATTGTAAGAGGAGCTACCGACCTCTGAACAGTCAGTGAAACTATCATAAAATGCAGAATGTGAAGAAAATTATCTGCTTGTATAATCCGCGTCAAGCATTATGACCGCCCTGAATATAACTGCGTAGATCATAAATGTATGTAATAATAAGTATTTTATTTTATGTTCAACATCGAGAAAACTTATAAATAAATACCAATTTAGATTCCTATTCTTCTAATTTAACTTTGTTTTGTATTAACTCTTAATGATATTATGCGCAAGCACGTACTTATGGCTATGTTCAGAGCGGCCAAAAAGTTTGGCGCAAACTATACCTTTATAAGCAAATTCACTAATGACTGCGTTACAGTAATATATAAGTCATAATAATGTATATATATTGGAAGAGTATATAATCTACACAATTATTTATTTCGATTTAATTTAATTTTCGAAGCAATCGTTTTTTGGATGATAACTATTGCATACTAGCCTCTGCCCGCGACTTCGTTCGCATGAAATAAAGATATTCTTTATTTCTAACACGCAGTGGAAGCTCTCAAGACGAAAAACCTCCGAATTTGAAACATTCTTCATTGGTGCTCCGCTCCTATTGGTCTTAGCGTGATGATATATAGCCTATAACCATTCTCGATAAATGAGCTACATAACATTGAAAGAATTATTCAAATCGGACCAGTAGTTCCTGAGATTACCCCCTACAACGTCACAACATTACAAACTCACAAACTTTACCTCTTTATAATATTAGTATAAATGATTTGGTATATGAAGTAGTGCAAAGTGCAGTTACATAAGTCATTGTAATTATATATGTTACTGTTACTTTCCAAGGAGGGTTGATGTTAGGCAAGCGGCTGGTCGTAAAAACGAAGCCAAATCATACATCACAACATGACAAACATCTTGTACCGACCCTACTTAGATGGGATAAGGGTTAGGAGAAGAAGAAGAATATATGTTACTGTTATTATATTTGTGACTCCTTGTTTTATTTTATTTAATCACGATATTATTTTATAATTTATGAAAATATTAATGATCCTTTGATACGGTATTAGTTTCCAAATGACAAATACTCCTCGTATACAAAATTTAAGGAAAATCGGTAAAGATAAAATAGATTTTTTATACGATTATATACTTTATACGATTTCTAGTAGTATTTTGAATAATTTACATATTTCAACAATTTTTAATTACGTGCACTATCGGTTGAGAATAAAAAAAAATCTTTAATTATTTTACAATTTCTGAAATTCTTGTTTTGCCGTAACTGACTACGCTATTTACCTAGCAATCTTAACAGCATCATCGGATTACGTTTCTGAACTTCTGTGTCAGTTATTAATTAAATACAGTTAATAGAGAAATTAAATAAACTTCGTGTATACAAAATTACATAAAATTTGATCTATCTGTTTTTGACTAAAATCCGGAAAATCAAACAGATAGATAGAAAACACATAATGTGAATGTCATGTTAATGTTTTTTTTTCTTCCAAATGACTACGTTATTGACCTAGCAAGGTCTTAACAGCTTCACCGGACTACTCGTCAGGTTAATGATTAGTGGCCTGTCCAACAGATACCTCTATCTCAATATTTTGGATAAATATGCATATAGAACCACAAACTTATTAATATAAATAGCCATTATAATTATTTATCTATTTACGCGCATTATATATCTAAAATAATTCATTTTTTATCATAATCTTGTTGAGTTACAAATGTATTAATTAAATATATTTTAGATAGACGGTTAGATAAAATCCTTTGATACTGGACTGCGGAGACTTGATTAAATTAGTAATACGCATTTAGATACCTCATTTAAATGCAGTAGACTAACACACTACATTTAGGTCAGGAACTATCTACACCGTGGTATTCCTGTTTTTTTTTAATAATATTTTACTCTTAAATAAATTTTAGAAATGAATGAGCAATCCCGTTTTAACAGGGCAAGGAGATTCTTTTTGGTTTCTGTTCTTCCTTTCTATGCAAAAGGCAAACGTATCTTGACCATGCAGCCAAGTCAAACGACAATTTCTTATTTTAATTCAATATAAAAAGTCAAAGCTGTGTATTTAGTATAACATAAATGCCGGAGCTGTCTGCTATTTTTCGTAAAGAACATGGACAAATACAAATAAAAATATTTTTCCATTTAAGTAATAAAAAAAGCCACTATGAATTGAAAGAGGATACAACAGAAACGTGTACTACTGAATTATAAAAATGTCACCAAATATGTTAATACATAGAACATGAAGTACTCTTAGATATTCAGCAATGTTAGACAGGTGCTAGACTTTCTATATGCTTTGGATGATAATAACACGACTAAGCCCAGCCCATAAGAACCAGAGATAGAAGACGTATGTATAATTTTCATACATGAATATATATATTTCATTACAGTCACAGAAACTATTCTGAATTCATCGCAACACAAATATCTAAATAATTTGTATAATTTGTGTATAGAATTATACAAAACAAATGTGCATAAATAACATAAAAATAGTATGAGCAAAATTACTTTAATGCGAATTGTGTACTTGTCGGAGGTTGACATTGGCTCTATATTGAAACCTTGAACGAGGGAATGGTATTGAGTTCCGGGTGCATCCCGGGCAGTAGTTGCATCGATCGGCCGTGACCATGGCAACGCGAAGCTCAATGCGTGGGTCAGGGGCGAGACTCGCTGAACTTGCTTGCTTCAAGTACAATAACTTTCATCAAACATATTACAAATAGAATTGATATACCTTTGTACTTATAGATTTACTATAATAAATAATTAATAGATTGGTAATAATTTTATTACATTTTCTGCCCATCAGTTTATCATAGAATGAAAGAAATGTGTGAACAAACAAATGTTATTAGCCAAGAACTGTAGAGACGGAAAAGCAATCAAAACCTGTCAAATTATCAGATAATAGAGAACATGGAAATATATTCGGACATAATAACTTGTTAATATATTGCTATTATATTCATTAAACAAAAGACTCTCAGTTAGAATAAAAATGTTCGTTTCTTCTTTATCGATATTCTTAATGTCGATAAGATGAATTAACACCAATTACAAATAAATCAAACGTAAAACTGCAATGCGAAAAAAAAAAATGATACAAATTTGAAAATACAGAATAGATATATCTTATTTCTTCTTACTTGTTTGATCACAAACTTATCTGATGTGTGTAATGATGCATGTGGTTGAAGCGAAGTACAGCTATATATTTTTAACTTAAACGTGGCTGCTAGCTCGTCATTTAAATTCTTCACTTCCTTAATATAAAGCTCAGACTAAATTGTACGTTCGATCCTACGTCAAGTGACATGATGTACTTGAACATTCTACCACAGGTACAAACTCTATCAATTCAGTTCAAATTTATCATCATTCATGAACCTTAAACATTTATATTATGCATGTAATAAATACTAAACAATGAATAACGTCTTAGGATTAATTTTAGAACTGTAATCAATAGTCCTTTCTGTATAGATAACTCGAAAAATACAATTGTAACTAACATTATAAATACGAATGTGAATTTATTTGTAACTACGCTTTCGCGCCTTAACTATGCGACTAATCGTCATTAAAATTTTGCATACACGTTGTCGGGGATACAGACCCATCTCCTTTAAGGGGTCTACCATCTTGACCCCTCAAACTACACTCGGGGTGCCTTAGGAGGGGACGATACCCGTCGGAGGAGCAGACGTAGTGCCGATTAGGTAGTTACTGATCCGCTGGCCAAAAAGTGTATGAAGGGACCATGGGGTTTTACTCCGTGTGACTCGGAAATACCTATCCTCAGCTGCCCAGCGGGATGGATATCCGTTAGGTATTACCCCATGAAAAAAGGATACAGAAAAGGGCATAGAGATTTTTTTATATCATTAGTAGGCAAACGAACAGGTGAGTCACCTGATGTTAAGTGATCACCACCTTCCATAGACACTTGCAACACCAGGGGAGTAGTAAGTGCGTTGCCAGCTTGTGTTGGTGGAGGAGGGGATTGGGAATACGGAAGAGGAAGTAGGGGAGGAGTTGAGGGCGGAGGAGAGAGGGTGTTCCGGTGCTCTTACTGACCGAATGAAACGCAACAATGCAAGCACTGTTACTTAACGTCGATTTTCTGTGAGAGGGTGGCACTACCCCGGGCCAGCCGACCCATTAAAACCAGTAATACCTTCAGCGTGGGTCTACCACCTACAAAAAAGGTATTTTAAATCCAAAAATACAGTTCTCTTCCCGAGGCCTAAGCTAATTTTACATATTAACACGAGTGAAACGGCGTGCAAGGAGTGTAACAATTACGTAATTTGATTAAAATGTTAAAAATTAGGTTAATTATAACATAAAAAATTAAATATTGTGACACAATTATATGTCATATAAATTACATGAGGATTAATTACCCAAAAGTCTAATTTAAAATATCTAAATCACAGCTAAAGTAGAAAATTACGAAACTAAAAAATATTTTTAAAAGTTATGCAAGTTTTTTTTTAATATAATACATTTGTAAATAAAACTGACGTGTCACTTTTGTTATGTTTTTATTACGTTTTAAAACGTAAAACAACTCAAACAACGTTTGTAATATTGCTGATTTCTTATCAACGACCTTCATACAACTCTTGGACTTGCACAATCAAATAGAAAAGTATATTAACATACCTATTATATTTACCTGGTAGTGTTTTCAGTATTTTATTATTGATTTAATTACCTTTATTGTCTGCCCATTTAAATATTCGAAAATTAATTATCGTGGTAGTTAAGACCTTTTATTTGAAAAACGATCCATGGAAACGCGATGTTTAGATTTCATACGTAATAAAGTCAATTAGTGCAATATCTATTCACACAAAGAAACAACAAAACCAACATTTAACGTCGATTTATATGATAAATATGTGGATATTTAAGAGTATTCTAATTTATTGAAAACATATTGATATTCATAACATTAATAAGAAAATCTTAAATATTGTCCGAATACATAGAAATATAGAGTTGAATTGAATGTTCCTTAAAACATGTTCTAATATTTATTATGTAGAGATTATCATATATTAATAAACTCATCGTCCTACAATCGTTACAAATAATTATTGTCCGTATTAATTTAATACCAATATTATATATAAACTAGCCACTGCCCGCGACTTCGTTCGCGTGGAATAAGGATATTCTTCATTGGTGCTCCGTTCCTATTGTTCTTAACGATGATTAGCCTATAACCATTCTCGATAAATGAGCTATATAACATTGAAATTTTTTTTAAATCAGACCAGTAGTTTCCTCAGATTACCCCCTACAACGTCACAACGTCGCAAACTCACAAACTTTACCTCTTTATAATAGCATTATTATTAGTAATTAGTATAGATAAAAACACAGGCTCCAGGTAACTTTTGTGAAATAAAATCAAATAGATATAAATATGTAAATAGCATCATTTTCAATTATCCAACTCGCTTATTTTTATAACCTTGTAATAGAAAATTGATTGGGCACGTGTTTCTGAAATATGTTTGGCCGTGACCCCAGCTTCCTGCCTGGGTAGGAGGGATGCGGGATGGGTTCAAAGCGAAGGCCGAACGCGGAAGGCCGCGGGAGGGAATTCAGATCTCTCTCCTGAATAGATTTTAGAAATTCAGCCGTTTCCATGGCAACCGTTGAGGAAATGGTTCTGTTTAGTAATTAGTTATGTGTTGGAGTAGCTGTTATGAAACAATTTACAAGTGTTGCGAGTGACGTACCGCGACCTCGGCCAAGGTTAGCCTCCGACACTTCCCTGTGTACTCAACCGTTTATAATGTACATAAATAAATCTATCCGATGAACACAGATACATACACGTATGTGTGTTTATAATAAAACACACAGTAATCAAATCTCGTTTGTTTTATTTCCGGGTTAAGTATAGAAGGTGTCATTTTAAATAATGACGTATAAATTTATTGTAATTTGCAAGTATATTTTTTGCTAACTCTTTGGGATGATTTTTGTTGTTTATTTGTTTTCTGGTTATACATATATATAAATAAAAATCAGTTGCCAAATCTACGTAAGCACATATTTAGCTAATTCTTTTATTGTTGTTTTTGTGATTATAACGACAAAATTTATATGAAAGGAAATAATTGAAAAGTCGCTTGAAAAATTGATCTTTATTTTTTTATAGAAGCACGACAAAGTGACTGCACTAAGCCTGATGTTAAGCATAGTATAATCCAAAAACATCGGCAACCACCGTGAGACAGATTATCCATCGCCGGTCGCCGCTGTCATGCCGGCCATAATGACGAAAGTCGCCCGGTACTGGATATGCACAGGCTGATCCCGAAACGCGACGCGCAGAAGCGAGTCACTATGACTGGCTTTTTCGCCATATGCATGGTGGTTGCGACCCAGTCGGGCTGTAAAACCCTACCGCCCCGCAAATGTATATGATCAATGTATATTTTAAAAAATCAATATAAAAATGTGAGTAAGTGAGACAGTACGGAGATTTTTAAAAATATTGTCAGAATTGACAAATTCATCAAATAGTCGTATGGTAAAGGGAAAATTTAGTCTCATTTTATTCTTTAATATATCTTGTTCTTGGACAACTTGTTATTGGATAAAACAAGAAAAAAGTAATCCACAACAATATATTTAATAGTGATTTTAGTAACATGTTACTTTTATTAAAAATTAACATGCAAAACTGTTAAGCATGATAAATCGTCAGATATTTATCGCCAATATGTATCACCAGGAAGTAATTCGCTCAACAGAAGGTTATGGTGATACTGATAACACATCATGCGTCACAGTTCACTTGTAGCATGTTAATACATAATTTCTATAAATATTGTAGTAAATTATAACATTAAAAGTAATTTTACAAAATCGAGTTTGATCTGCAATCACCCCAGTAAGTAGAAGAACCAAACATTTTAATTTAAAACTTGAAGTGTAACCCATTTAGTGAATTACGTGCCTAAACGAACGTTTCATATTTTTTTGAAAACTCATTTTAATTGAGCTTTTTCATAGATGCAAAGTACTACGGTTGCGTTAAAGTGTCTAAATGAAATCATTTAGACGAAATCGAATCGGAATCGATTCATTTTTTTACCGCTTTGATATTCACAGTTCATTAGCCTTTTCTAGCTACATGAGAATCTTTATATAATTTTATTTTGTTGCATGTAACTTTGAAATCTGTTATATTTTCTATGGTGTTTTTTGGATATTTGTAAAGAACAATTTTCGTCTCCTGAATGCCCAATGTAACAAACATATTTCATAGGCTAAACGTCAATTATACCATATTGATTAAAATAGCGTTGTTAGTTAACAGTTATTAATGTTAAAATGGTTACTGTGGATTATCTATAGGAATAAAAGATATACTACCCAAGACTTGTCTGTAGGCATTTTAAAACGTGGGTTATTGTTATACATAATTCTAATAATATTTAACTAAGGGGTAGTTCCCAAAGTGGTCCAGGTGGACTCCCTAGAGTCCACGGAAGACTCAACGGGTGGCTCACGGGAACTCAAATGTTGAATATCTTTTTTTTCGACAACTATTAATTCGTAGTTGGAACTTATCCGCAACGCAAATTTTCATAGTTAGATCTAATCTTCACATTTTTGTCTAGTTTTGAGAATGTGGTAGAAATGTAGGTACAGGTTCACCGGGACCAAGAAAATTTCGAAAGTGGTCTATGAGAAAGAAGTTTGGAAGCCTCTGGTTTAGCGAGTGTTATCAATATAAGCGTACGAAAATTCCTTCTTACGACTTCATTAGTATATATCGAGTTTTCTCTATTTTATATAAATATATCTTACCCTTATCTTTATATATCTCCATCTTCAATCACTTTACTCGCATTGTACAAAAATGATCTAATGGATTTTTAGTAATAAACATCCAGATGGGGATTATGACAGCTTATTTAATATCATAAGGTCTGAATTAACTAAACACTTCTCAAGAAATATTATTAGTATTATAAAAACAAATACTTCTACTGAATGAGCTATCAGAGGAATTAAAAAATGTAGAGATCGATTATTCGTTCTGTATTATAGATCGTTAGAGTGAATCGTTTTACGCTTATATAAGAAATTATCTATACATAATAAGAATGTAAATGTAACGTGTTTGTACTTTTTCCATTTTCGTGAATAAAAATGTTGCAAGTGTCTAGAAATAAGTAATAGAATACTTTTCAATCACTTTTCGAAATGTCTGTCTGTCTGTCTGTTTATATGACCGCGTATCACTGCTAAAGTACTGAGTTCACAATAAAACCGCAGTAAGAAAATCATAAAGTATACCTATACTAATATTATAAATAGGTAAAGTTTGTGAGTTTGTGGCGTTGTTGGGGGTAATCTCAGGTCCGATTTGAATAA
Source organism: Antheraea mylitta (assembly GCA_014332785.1). Taxonomy (NCBI): domain Eukaryota; kingdom Metazoa; phylum Arthropoda; class Insecta; order Lepidoptera; family Saturniidae; genus Antheraea; species Antheraea mylitta. Next base: position 11,101,052 of record JACEII010000003.1, read on the forward strand.
TTCTTTCAGTGCTATATAGCTCATTCATCAAAGAAAGCTATAGGTTATACATTATCGCACTAGGATCAATAAGAGCGGAGCACCAATGAATCATTTCATAATCGTTTTTTTTATTTTCCACTGCGTATTACCGTTAGCCTAAAATAACTATTCCACGCGAACGAAGTTGCGGGCAGAAATAAATTTGAAATTTGTTTGTGTAGCTACCTAAGAAACATTTAAGGAAATAAGGGTCTAGAGTCTAGTAATAAGACGTAAGGCGGTCTGGCATATTATAAATAAAAATTAGGGAAAAAATATAGTAAATGATAATTCGCTTAATATACTGTAGTCGCAACTTACCAACAAACAAATACAATTTCGTATTTATTATAATAGTTACAACTACTTAGGTTAAGAATAAGATTTTCTTTTTTATTAAAAAAGTGAAAAGTCCTTAATCTCGGAACTTTATTCTCTAAATACGTTAAGCACCATCCGGCAGATGATTAGACTTGAGAACTAGCTAACTATCTTAAGAGGAAATATTATAATATTGTAAAAAAAAATTGAGCCGTCACGGAACGCCTGACAGATGTGAAACATAGAAATTGTTTTGTGTAAGTTATGTGCATAAAAGAACAGATTACGACAGGAATCAGCTATGAGGTCATCAAAGGATAAAACATTGCAAATTTATTACATAAAATGATGACTGTTTATTTATTTTGTTGCATAAATATTCATTTTTATTATATTCAAAAATTCAACTAGGCGAATGCGCGCTGTTTGTGGCGGCATTTATCAAATGCCGTAAAGCCGTCGGCGCATGCCGCGTAACACTAGTAGAACGAGTGGCCTATAAAAGAGTTTGAATCTTATTTTTATACAGATAGGGTTGCAAACGTTTTTGAGTATTTCATTAATAGTGCAAAGCTCGTGTTTTGCGTCGCCACGTCAAAAATCAGGTTTACCCTCCGGCTATAGATATTGCACATCAATAAAAGGTTTACTTTTTACATCTATAAAAGACTTATGTTATATAACTCAAAGAATATTTTACTTTAGCCGATTGGATGTGTCAAATTTTACTATACATATTTTACGATCTATTAAATTGTAGATTGTCTTTATATAACGTCTGAAATACAGAACCGTAACGACAATAATAAATGTCGGTCACAGTAGATGGGTATTATTATATGCAAGTGGAATCGCGTAAAAGGGTAAAAGGTTCGCGCGCACCTGCTGCGCCCGCGACGTTGACATTGTGAGATAAGATACGGCTATTATTTTGTCACTACTATCGGACCAATGTCACAGTGACCTTAATGACACCGAATGACGCGTCGGTACCACGCGTTCGCCGCAATGACCTTGCGATATTTATCTAATCTTTTTTGCGAATATGCTAGCAGGATTATTTTTGACACGTGAATAATAATTAATATGTTCTCATTGTTTTAAGGAAAAGTACTTTCGAGTGATTTTTAAGAGTCAAACAAAAGTATAAGGATATTTTACGCGTTGAAAAGGATGTATCGTCATCATGATTACCCCGTAAGAGGCTCTCTACTGGTTCAAAGGCCTCTTCCTGAAGAATGTATGAACATAATTATCACGCCTGCCCAAATAGTGGCGATTTTAAACTGAGACATCGACAGTTCTTATTTTCCCGCATTTAGTTTCCTGGCATTCCTCGCGCTGTAAAAATGAAAAGATATTTTACGTGTTGAAAAGATTATATCGTCATCATGATTACCATTGAAGAGACTCTCTGCTGAGCCATAGGCCTCTTCTCGAGGGAATGTATGGGCGTAATCATCACTCCAGCCCAAATATTGTCGTTTTCAAACTAAAAAATCGACAGTTCTTATTTTCCCACATTTGGTGGTTTTACAAGAACATTTTTCATGTTCGGATTTCTAACATTGCTTTCCTTCACCGTCAGCTGGTATATTATAAATTAAGTTAGTAAGTGTACGCGAAAGCCTAACATTTTGTTGATCATTGACGTCAGACTAATATTCCATTGGTGAAACCAATCGACCACCACGATTAACTTTGTATATAAATTTCTTCTGTACGTGTGTATGTCACTGAACTCTTCCTAAACGGCTGGATCGAATTTGATGAAATTTTATGCGTCTCTTCCACTGGATCCGAGAATGGTTTATATTCATAATTGGACCCGGTAGGTAGCGCTGCGGTTAACTTTTAAGCTTTTTTTAAATTATCAAAGGAGAACAACATCCGCTGGGACCAATATTTGTATATAAAATATTGTATACTACGTTGTAATTAATTATTTTTTTTGTAATATTACTTACTGATATTGTTTCAAGATAGAGAATGTGATTTGATGAGAGTAACTTCAGACTGCGTATTGACTTCATAATGTTATTTTATACGTTCATACAGACATATCAGTCGTTTCCAATTATTACATTCGGTTACAGTATTTTTAGCATTTTTATCTCTGGAGATTACTTTCGATCTTTCTCCGATTCTAGTAGTAATTTTTAATCTAACTGTTACATATCTTTGCACTGTTTTTGTTTACATGGCAATATAATGCACTATATAAAAATGTCTTCAAAACGTGCAATGTGTACTTATATTTTGTTTTATTATACTTTGTATCGTATACCGCATCGAACAATAATTATATTCAATAATCATGTAAACTTATCTTAGTTTATAGGTATTACAACATATCCTAAATATCTACGCACCCTGTAAAATCTTTACAGACTCTACCAAATCAACTACTAATGACCTCGACACATTTCGATTCTTCTAAAATTTTCTTCTTAAAAAAAGCCATTTCTTTATTTTAACTTTTCTTGTTGAACAATATGAATGATATTTTAGATAAAGTAGAAAACGATAGACAAGTTTCAGAAAAATCGTTAGAAGTCTAGTTCTAAAGTGAACGATCTAGTACATAATGCCCCATATATATATACTCTATATTAATATTATAAAGAGGTAAATTTTGTAAGTTTGTGGCGTTGTAGGGGTTCATCTCGGGAACTACTGGTCCGATTTGAATAATTCTTTCAATGATATATAGCTCAATTATCGAGGATGGTTATAGGCTCACGCTAATCGTCACCCTAAGACCAATAGGAGCGGAGCACCAATGAAGAATGTATAAAAATCGGGATTTTTTTCCTCTTGAGAGCTTTCGCTGCGTGTTAGCGTTAAGTAACTAATCCACGCGAACGAAGTCGCGGGCAGAGTTTAGTATCAGATATATCTAATGAAAATACATTTTTTCAAGTTCAATAATTTATTTAATTAATTAAGTTATCAAGTCGTGGTGGCCTAGTAGTTTCACCGGTGGAAAAATATTTCGATGGCGGCAGGTTCAAACCCCGGCATGTACCAACGAATTTTTCAGATTTCGCGTACATTTACTTATTTAAATTGGTAACACTATCGACTGACGGTGAAGGAAAACACCGTGAGGAAACCTGAACCTGAGAAATGTTCTTGTAGTACTACTGTATGTGAGAAAAATATAGAACTGTTGATTTCTCAGAGTTTGAAATCACTAATACGTCGTGGGCTGGCGTGGTGTTTACGTCCGCATCTTTCTCGGGAAGAGGCCTATGGCCCTGCAGTGGGTCTCTTACAGTCTGATATATATATACATATAATTTAATAGAACGTATCTATATATATTCGGTGCAGAATGTTTAAATTCATATTTTTCCTTTTTGTATTCGATCGATTCTTTGTCATTTTTTAATGGCCATTGAAGCGTGCGGGTATCACCTAATATGAATATAGATATTAATTCGTTTATACGTAATTTTAGTCATAAATAACATTGTATTGTCTGAGTTTTGACTTATGAACCTAATTGATTCTTAAGATGAACTATCTATGCAATTAAATTAAACTGTAAATCTTGTCAACTTAGATATATCTATATTGCTATTAACGGGTAAGGGGAGGGAAAGAGGTGAGTGGCGAGGGGCGGGGTGATGGTTCTCCGGCACTGTCACTGACAGAACGAAACGCAACAATACAGGCACTGTTATAGCCAGTAATAGTTTCAACGTGGCTCTTCCGCCTAGAACGTTACCTTAGACGTAACATTTGTCTACAAATCCGCATGAGTTATTTACGTAGTAACTATTTTCAGTTTGTCATTTTACTTCATGTTACTTAAACATGAGTGTGTTTTATGTCTAAATCTGTCACTGATAGTTTTTATAGCCCATCAATTTTGGAATGGCATATTTCTCGTGTACAAAATATCAGGTGAATCGGTTTGTAATGACGTAGCATCCCGTGTATAAACATTTCATCAATATGCATCCCGTGTATAAACATTTCATCAATATTTATTTACTATACTATAATCGTTTGAGCATTACAAACATTTTTAATTTTTAATAGTCATAAAATCCGATTTTTTTTATGTTTAATTGTATTATGTATTAAATGCCATATAGAAATGTTCTGTGTATATTAAACTGCACAACAGTCTGCTGAAATGAAAAAAAAGCTAGCATTGTATTTTTTTTAATTTATAAAAGTTATTTTTTTCATTTCGATGCATGATTAAAATTCCCACTGTAATAAATTTTTAAAAATAGTTCAAACCAATTTAGCTAAATCTGAACAAACAGATAAGTGGCTATTATAGTAGCCGTCTAACAGAAAATTTCGGAAAAAAAACAGAACCACAGATTTATCAATATAGATTAACCGTTGTTGTACTTCTTTGTCTTATTGCTTTTCGAGTTAAGGAGATGGAGATGAGAGGAGATGGAGCTTCATAATAATTAATGTAGAATGGTAATATGGCGGCAAGTATTAACTGATTCTTATATATAGATACTAGTTTTTTTTTTTTTGAAATGACTACGCTATTGACCTAGCAAGGTCTTAACAGCTTCACCGGACCACAAAATTATAGATACTAGCTTTTGTTCGTGGCTTCGTCTACCTATACCTAATAATTACATTATTTACTTTTCATGATGTGATTATATAGAATGTGACATTATTTACTTTTCATGATGAAATGTCATGATGATTTATTGAAAACGTAAGGCGTGAAAATATAACAAACTCGAATTAGTAAGGATTTGCGATCATTTAATAATAATGTTCAAGCATTTCAATGAACCAGTATAACAAAATAGACGATACACTACACTTGACCTAATATTTTTTTCTTAAACAAATGTCCGCAATACTAACCCTGACCCGCGGAAATAATTACGTAATCAACAGTATTATTTCCAATAACACTGTAACTATTGCATTATGTTATTATGATTTATGAGCAAGTATTATAATGTAGTTTGTTTAATTAGCGTGACCTTCAGTACGTCATCACCCGGAAATCAATGTGCGTTGTAAACGACCCGTTATAATTTTCTAAATCAGGAAGTGATCAAGGTGAAACAAATTTATTATTCTCGATCGTTTTCGCTATTATTTTACCTGATGCCGATACAATGAAGGTCATCGATAATGGTACGTGTGAATATTATCAGAACATTTTTATTATCGAAGGAAAGGAAGAGTTACAAAAATTGAACGAGATCCCGCAATAAAAATCGATATAATGATTTATTTATTTAGTTTTAACTTCTGTAGAGGCATAATTCCCCTTGCAAATTTATCAAACAAACCTTGACTTTTGTGTCGTTGTGACATGTTCTAATTAAAATTTTTAAATTTATAGTCAATGCATGGTTCTTACAAAACAAAACGTGATTAATTACTTCTGGAATCTCATACCATGATATAGCAAAATTATAATGAAGATCCTGTTCCTAACTAATATTATAAATGCGGATGAGAGTTTCTTTGTTTTATCTAATCAACCTATCATCATGAAATTGTGCATACACGTCGATATATATCTTTATTTTAGAGATCTTTGTATCTTTTTTTTTCGAAATGACTACGCTATTGACTCAACAAGGTCTTAACAGCTTCACCGGACTACTGATCTTTGTATCTCTTATACAGAAAAGACATACGGTACCTTTCGTACTTTTCTCGAAGGATAGACTAAAATTATATTAACGTAAACGGAGCCGCGGGCAGAAGATTTTTTATTAAATAATTCTAACATGTTACGTGTTTGCACATTTGTACATATTAGTACATGAAGGGACAGCATTTTAAAAGATAATTTCATATTCTACAACGGCTTCATAGTCTTCCGAGCTAGGTTTTCAAAAAATGTATTTTACAGGTTTCTTATGATCGCAATGATTTGATCTGACGTTTTTGTATCACTAAAACTATACTTTAATTTTGTTATTTGGCTTTTATTACGTTATATTAACTGAATGGTTCGAAAATTATGAACAAAACTAAAGTTCATAATTATTCAAAATGTTGTAATTAAGTTACGTAGCAATTTTAATATTCTTTCAACATGGTCTATATAACAATATCAATAACAAGTATTAAAATATAGGTCGAAAAGACGGAAGTGCAGATTGAGGACTCACCTTAACATTGGTTTATTATTAAAACAAATGTGAAGGTCTCAGAAGATACGTAAGTAAGCCTCATAATACATTGGAGTCTACGGTGGATATTAAATATGGCCATGACCGTGAATATATTAGTTAGTCTCTACTGTGCCATGTATATGTTTAAAATATAAACAATTCTAACAACTAGTGATAATACAGATATTTTTGTAAAATTATATTCTTACAACAATAATTAATTATTTTATGCATAACGCATATCTAATATTTATTAGGGCCAATTTAATTAAATAAAATATGTATATGAAATGAATAGAGGTACTCACCTAGATCAGGAATGGAGCTTGAAGGTTCTTCGAAGGCTGGCAACTTGTGGATTCGTGGTGGTGCTGGCGGTGGTGGTGGAGGAGGCGGTCGCATACATTGGATCACAGAAGTTGGAGCTAGAACTGGTGCCGACAAGAGCACGGGAGCGCGGAACTCCTTCCCTGGTGGAGCTGGCAATTCTAATCTTCTCGTAATCGGAAGCATTTCGGACTCGTAAATTTCCTCCGATGGCTCACGTTTAGGAGTTAACTTCGTATAGCATTCCATAGTTCCTTAGATTACTGATTGATAAGGATCAAAACAGTCTCGAAAAACTACGTAAAGACTTTAAATACGATGAAAAATTATACAAATTTTCCACTGATAACATTAAATATAATTTAACATATAATTGCGGAAATGTTCCCGTATTTATATGAACATGTCAACGCATTGTTTATGTTTGTTTGCATGCGAAGTGCAAGGGCGATAGAGTAGGGAGTAGGGCAGGCGGTATCGTGCGTGCGCGATGCGCCGCTCCACTCGCGGTACTCGTTCGCTCGCCGCGGCCAACTTTCTCTCACTGGCGTGGCGGGCGGACGCAGCCGGACGAAAGTGAATCTGCAGCGTGCGCCCCTCGCCCTCTCCCGCCCTCAGGTGGCCCTGCACCGCCCGCCCAGCACCGACGTCGACGTCGCTGCAACGCCCATCCGACATTAACTTTAACCTTAACTGTGACCTTTCTCGGGTGCACTGCACTCCCAGCACGGCTTCTTTCTAAATTTTAATTATAATACCCTTACCTATATGTATCTTCTTCAATATTATATTGATTAAAATTATGTTGTATTGTATTTTGTGAAAATACACAAAATTTTATTCCACGTTATACTTATTATACTTGCTCGTTAAACGAAGATCCAAATACGATAAATTTAAATTTTATTATAGGATATAAACAATGTAGATTTGACTTGATTATAATGTGTCACGTTGCAAAATAACTTTGAAAATAAGATAATGATAATTAAATCGCTTCTCCACAAAAATTAACATTTGAATTTGAAATTGAAAATGTTTATTGAAGTATTGTAACATTTTCATTTGATTTTTTTAACCTATTAAACATTTTATTTGTTCATAATCTCATCTTATATCAGATGACCCTTTAGTCGAAGATGGTAATGGGATGCGTCTGAGAAGGAAACTGGCTCTCAAGATTGTCTGCTAGAATACATTTATCGGTGTTTGGCAAGCAATTTTTCTCAAGGGCACTAATTTTCCAGACGAGCCTTAGAAACTGCTCTATACATAAACTACGATTATAACATTTCAATTATAAAAATGTTTATAATTAATCGGTAAAGTAGTTTAGTTGTGCTTAATATTAAAGTCATGAACTACTGATGTTATTACCAAAAGATAAGTAACCGTATGTCATTTTAGTAAGTACGAGCTTAAAAACTTTGGAGTTCTCCTGAAATGTAACCCACATCTTAAATTTTTGATGATATCAAACAACAAAAGTCATAAATCTGTCACCAACTACCGTATAGATTATAAGCGCTGACATACCTCAGGAAAAAATGTATAAACTGTGCTTTGGCCGCTCTTTAATCACAGGGTATATAGTGTATGGTGTATGTGAATCTTTTACACAAACTGACTATATCCTATCACCCGACACCCAAGCGTTTACACTATTTTTCAATAGCGATCTAGTCAGACACGAATGCTTTATCACCATAGATTGAAATGTAATCTATTTAAATTAATGATTTTGTTTTCAGTAGGTGCATATAAACAAAAAGTTTTTAGAAATACGAAACACATCTCTGTACTTCTACTACGTCGGTATTAAGGACCTCAGGTATAATTATGAGAAATCGTGTAATTTCGCTAAAATCCACTAAGTAACAACATAAAAGATGTAATTTCGTAATTGCCAAAATAACAGTATTATAATGAACATGTAAATAAAAGAATCTTATTATGACGAAGTTTATGACATTCGAAGAGCGGTACAAAAGGAAAATTTAATTAGGAATATTGAATTTACGTTTTAATTTAATTACGTTAGAAAAAAGTTAAATTTAAAATTATAACTGATATCCACGAATTGTTATTTCAAATAATATTTAATTCATAAGTTGTTTCATTATTCCATGGATACCTATTTTAGAATAATGTAATTCCAAAAACCTGTCATGACAATAATTATACCTTTTCGCATAGAGTATTAGCAAAACCGATTTTAACTGACTTTTATTTACCAAAAGATATGTATAAAGAATGAATGTAAACATTATATTTTCCAGGAAATTTATAATTGCCTAATTATTCTCGTTTTGCAAATTCGGTCAGTATTTATGTAGTTAGATAAAATTTAATTTTTCGTTATCAATTCCGTGAATGTATAAGACTGATAGAAGAGTTCGATCGATTCTCTGCAGACGTTAGAGCACGCTCAGTGATAACGAATGATAATCTTCAAGTAGATAGCACACCAACTGGACGCGAGTAAAACAGTTATGTTTAAAATTAAGTGGATTTTATCGTAGACAGAAGATAGTACACGATTTTTTTATCGGTTCCGTGACGAAGATGAAATTAAGTATGGGCTGATTTGGACAAGAGCATGATAGTAGTCTCTTATACAGTGTGTTCCCAAACATATTAGATGATGAAATGGCCTTTTTGAAGGAAAAATATATTGCGTAAATTATTACGGGAATTATTTCGATTATTCACAAACGAATTATATTATGATATATTTTTGCCTGTCGAGCTAGTATTAATTAAATGAGACATAATTTACATGTTCAAAGAAACACATTATCTATAATATAATATTATAAAGCTGAAGAGTTTTTTTGTTTGTTTGTTTATTTGGTTGAACGCGCTAATCTCAAGAACTACCGGTCGGATTTGAATGTTTCTTTTAGTGTTAGATAGCTTATTTATCGAGAATGGCTATAGGCTACATATCATCACGTTAAAACCAATAGGAGCTGAGCACTAATGAAGAATGTCTCAAAATCGGGCTATTTTGGAAGCTTCCGCTGCGTGTTTATGTCAGTATTATATGCGTTGCCATGGAAACGCGATAACATTTTATCGTAAATATTTTCATGGTTTATTTTGTGTTCCTATTCAAAAAGTTTATTCTACGTTACTTTTGATTCCAAGTTTTAATTATTCGTGGTACATTTATATCGGAAACATTTCTAAAGTTTATTTTGTGTTGCTATTCAAAAAGTTTAGTAGTAATAATATTCGACCAATAAGATAGTCGAAGGAATTAATTCATACTGCTAATTCTGAAGTTGTCAATATAGGTAGTTTTCTTCTATGTCCAAGATAATGTAAAGGTATAAGAGCCAAATACTCTATATAATATTTCGTAAATTTTTATTTTCTTAATTTTCAAGACCACAGAATTCATGCTCCGTGGTATTATTTTTCTTTCATTTCACTTTTTTTTTTTTTTTAATTGAAGCACGACAATGTGATTGCACTATGCCTGATGGTAAACATAGTACAATCCAAAAACAGTGGCGACCACCGAGAGACAGATTATCCATCGTCGGTCGCCGCTGTCATGCCAGCCATAATGACGAAAGTCACCCGATACTGGATATGCACAGGCTGATCCCGAAACGCGACTCGCAGAAGCGAGTCACTATGACGGGCTTTTTCGCCATGTACATGGTGGTTGCGACCCAGTCGGGCTGAAAAAACCTTCCACCCCGCTATCGCCATTGCCACGTTCGTTGATCAGCAGGGTGCACCACGTGCGGGTGAGGTTGGCTTGGGTGTCTCAAATCTTAAGATGTTACTTGACACCTCTTATACCCCAAACTTATGCACAATAAACGAACTATATTACATAAAACGTCACCAATTTAACACAATATAGAGACAAGTAACACCAGATTATGAATAAAATATAAAATACACTACATGACAGACTAAAATCCCGCCAAAAACTCCTCAAAAACTTTATTTCTACGTTAGTTTTGTTCCCAATTTTTGATTTGTGATATATTACATGTAATAAAAATAAAGTGAGTGTATTTTATATTAGAAGTATATGTGATGCTACAAATATCAATCTTTTTTTTATTCTATCGATGTCTCTGTTTTTCTTATTGTTCCGGGTAATCTCCGAAACGGCTACACCTATTTGAACGGGAATTTTACGGGCAAATAAGTAACTAATTAGCTGTTTTATTTTAAGCTTGCGGGTTCAGCAGACGTTGCCCGTCCTGATAATAAGACAAACTATACCTATACCTTGCCCAAGAATCATTTTATATATTGGTGAAAACGACATGAAGATGCGTTCTGTAGTTTTTGATCTTATCGCGAACATACATATAGACAGACGTGGAATAGGACTTTGTTTTACACTATGTAGTGATAAACTGTTATCCGGGCATTCGTCGTTCGTGTGACGTGCGCTGTACTGGACTTCAAGAATAGATATATATGCCAAAAAGGCAGCAAACAGGCTGACGGCCCATCTGATGGTAAGTGGTTACCATCGCCTATGAACAACTGTAACACCAAGGGCATCGCTGTTGTAATTGAAAGTCATATGTTTATATGTGAATTAAATTATAGCAAGGTATGATAATAACTTAATTATATCAACACTATGAACATATTATATCTACATAATAAAAGGTTTAACACATATTGTTCGATAATGTTTAGCTTAAAATTTTCATTACTTTCTAATATAGTGTAAGTGAGCACTGAGGGTGATATATAACAGTTTAAAGTTCCAGCTATGTGGCTGATGATAAATCCCATCCCATTCGATTCATTATTAGTATTCACATATATAATGTACATGTTACCTGTTACAGTAGATGATGTGCGTGTGATACTTACAAATATTTTTGAAAGAGTATTATTGTAATTTACACTAGATGTGTGATACAATTTTAAATTTATTTAATATATTTAAAAAAACGCGTGCGAAGCCGCGGGTAACAGCTAGTTATGTATATTTTAAAATGTTTCTGCCTCAATGAACATTGTTTCTTTAACTTCACTTAAAAATGAAATTGATTTCAAATTACACAACTTATTGTAGTTTCGGTTATTTTTTAATTTAAATTTAGTTAAGGTGACGTAGGAGAAACGTAATTGACCTGATGTAAAAATGTATAACGAATAATAAATAAATTACTAACATTATCTATTATTATTATTAGGTTCTGATTTATAGAAAATGAATTAATTTTTTTCAGATAAATATTTCAATTTCTTCAGATGAATAGAGTACTTCAGTACTTTCAAATTAATAAGTCTATTATTTCTTTACAAGTAATCATTTGGCATAATAGCGACTCAATTTTGAAACTTGCTTGGAAATATCCAATTAGGGTTTAATCAAGCAATCAAGCGTTTTCAATATGAATTCTAGTCAGAACAGTACAACCGTGTCGATATTATTTAGCACTGCATAGATTACCGAAGTATTTTCTGGGATACGTAATTATCTCATAATAAGGATTTAAAAACACACGCTAGTCAATGACTGCTGACGCCGAAGACCAGTTTTATTCAATTCCTCTTTTCCAGATTTTGTCTATGAGATTGTTTCGATGCTAGTTCTAATTTTATGATAGTATCAAAATAACTATTTGGTGCGTTTTACTTGGCTCGTTATAATATAGCGGGTACTTTAATAGAACCGAACACAGAACAAAGTATAAACTGCCAACTTACAATAATTTGTTAATAATTTAAAAAGAGATTAACATTTCCCATTTTCGATTAACATATTCTCTAGTCGATCCTGTTTTGAAGCGTCAATTTTTTGAGATAATTTTGTGAATTATCCGTTAACGCTATTCCTAATTAGTAATAACAAAATTTAATAAATGTATTCTTAATAATCTCATATTATATTAAATGCAGTCAGTTGAAGCTCCTAGTATCTAATTTTTCAGTTTTTAAAAGTATCATTAAACTAGGGTGTTAGGGGGGGATTGGGGCGCAATAGTGGGCAACAGAGCGCGACGCAAATTTAAGCAGAGGAGGGAGTGCGGTGCAATCACAGGGTGCGCCGCGCCGGGGTCACTGCCACTGACGGCTCACGGCCGGGTCTAGCATTCTCAACGATTTGGCGATAGGTCTCAATGAACCCTAATCTAATTAGACCTCCGCAAAAACTGTTTGTATAATTATTCAAATCTATAACTGTATATATCTACAAATACATCTTTTACTCTTATTTGATTTATGAAAGTTTATTTTAAATCGGATTCGAGACTTTAGTATTTTGTAATCATGTCTCCTAAATTATATTGTTTTAATATTAGTTAAAAACTGCACAATTATTGTGTTTGGACCTCTGATTTGGTTAGAATCATTGTTTATTCATTTGGAAACTAGTTACGACAACTCTTTTCAAATACTGAAGCAATAACCGTAATTGTTAACTATTCTGCTAGGGTGTATTCATCATCATCAAGCTGAAATGTGTCTGAATCAGAAAATTTAATATTATAGGCTTTCTTAACTACAATTATTTATTATTTAATGCTTTATATGAGGTGCCTTTTGTTATTTTCTTTATTATAATATTATGTATATTTACACTTTAATTAAAATTACTTATAAGAGAACTTAAAATACTGTATAATCTTCAGCTACAAAAATACAAACAATACATAGTTAAATGTAGTTAGCGTTTACGACAGCACACAATTTTGTATATCTCAGATTTCGTCATTACCCCGACACGCAATGTGTTTAGTCAATAATATTTAGTAGCTTAGTAGTGGCTACTGTATTTGGGAGTGAAAGTTGGATGGCATGGGAAGGGCACCAGGACACGGCGCACTGGGGTGCATAAAGGGTGGCGAAGACACGCCGAGTGATCGCACCGTAGACCGCATGCGCACATATACCTATGCACCCTAACGTCGCGTCGGGAAGATATGCATTGACACCGTCTTGTTGCACAATTTTATATATATTCTTTTTTTATTATTAAATCATATTACTTTCCGGTGGAATATTATTTTTAATGTCCGCAGGTTCGAAATCTGGCATGTACCAACGCTTTTTTTTTTAATTTAACACTATCGGTTGGCGACGGAGGAAAACATCATGAGGAAACCCGATCTTGAGAAATGTAGTACTACTGTATGAGGGAACACATAGAACTGTGGATTTTTCAGTTTGAAATCGCCAGTACGTTGTGGGCTGGCGTGGTGATTATGCCCACACCTTGCTTCGGGAAGAGCTCTATGGCCTTGTAGTGGATGTCTTACAGGCTGATGATGATGATGATTACTTTAGATTATCAATTGATACAAACGCCTGCCAAAATCAGTTGATTGCGTACTATGTAATAATATGAACGTAAGCTTTAATAGTAATAATTGGCCCTATCAATTTATTTACACATTTAGCGGATTCTTATGTTTTTCTGCATTTTTATTATTATGTTTTAGTACCGACTTACAAGGAAATGAAAACTAAGTCTATGCTCACTTCTATGATTTCGATTGATTGTAAACAATTTATAGATCGAGATTGAAAAATCTTGTAAATTGTAAAGTTAATTTGATTTGTTTTATTTTTTAATTATTTATTTACAGATTTCGTTGTCTAAACAGGTTACGATCTCATCAAGGAGTATTCATAATTCTTCTGTTGATCCGTGAGTTCTCATAAATTAGATTTTTGCGTAATATAGACTTATGATGATTTTTCTTACTCCTTATTTATACTTCTATACTAATATTATAAAGTTTGTCAGTTTGTAACGTTGTAGAGGGTAATCTCAGGAACGACTCTGATTTGAAGGTTTCTCTTATCGAGAAATGTTATAGGCTGTATATCATCACGCTAAGACCAATAGGAGTGGAGCACCAATGAAAAATGTTTTAAAATCTGGATTTTTTTTCCTCTTGTGAGCTTCCGCTACGTGTAAGCGTTAGCCCAAAGTAACTATTATAAGCGGACGAAGTTGCGGACAGAGACTAATCCGGTATAAAATATTTATACAATATTCCGTATGATGAACCGATTACGGTTCTAATTGTTGATACTATCGGACGCTATTTCGATGAAGGAAACAACGTGCTCAAACTATAGGATGGTATAATGCTGTTCTGGGAAGCTCAAATTGATACATTCATCACCTACTGATTTATTCTAGCAGGTACACTTGATGGCCGCTCCCTTTTACCAGCATATATTTGTCATATCGTTATTTAATATTGAATGTTGATTGGATTGAATATTTAAGTGTAAAACTACTGAACGGATTTTCAAGTAATTTTCTTCAGTAGACAAAGTGATTCTTGGGGAAGGTTTAAGTAAATAGTTTAAAAAGTTTTTTTATCACTAAGTGTATGAATGTATTTTGAATAGTATGTATACTAATATTATAAAGAGGTAAAGTTTGTGAGTTTGTGACGTTGTGGTGTTGTGACGTTGTAGGGGGTAATCTCAGGAACTATTGGTCCGATTTGAATAATTCTTTCAGTGTTATATAGGTCATTCTTCGAGAATGGTTATAGGCTATATATCATCACGCTAAGACCAATAGGAACGGAGCACAGAAGAAAAATGTTTTATAATCGGGATGTTTTTTCCTTTTGAGAACTGGTGCGTATTAGTGTTAGTGTATAGATACACGCGAACGAAGTCGCTGGCAGAGGCTAGTGTAATATATAGCGCGAGCGTATATAATATAGATTATGCATGTGTGTATGTATGTTGAGTGTGCTGTGTGTTGCTATTTGAATAATATTAAGCTTTACATATGACATGTGAAATTGGATAGTATGGATCGACCTAAGAAAATAATTCCGACTTAGGTAGAAAATATCGATATCATTGAAATGATTGTTATTATTATATTGGATGCATGGAATTGGACCAAATTCAAAATCGTATATCTTTCATAGTTCGAATTTTAATTTTAATTGAATTGAAATTATAACATGTTATAAAAAGTTCTTACACTCTTGTATTGTTCAATACTTTATCCATTTTTAAATAAGTTAAATATTCTATGGGATTGGTATAGAAATAAAAGCCTCTAAATAAATTTTTAAAAGGATCGGAATTCACATGCTCTTAGAACTTATTGTTCGGAAGTAATGACCAACTTATTGCTGATAATTAAGATTGAAGACTACATTGAAATCTTCCAATTCAATACATTTATCTCACGTGCGGTTTTATACTGGAAACCTAAGCTTTAGACAATATTTTAGGAGTAAAATATAGATTCTACGTCCACAATCCGGAAGATTCTTTTTGTTATTACAAAAGTGTCGCCACAATCTAGAAAATACTACCAGATTTATTCGATCTAAGTGATAATCATCAATATAATTTTAATTTACGTTTATTAAATGGATATAGATATCTTAGTACGTCTGTCTCACTTCCACTTTTGTTAGCAGTTCTATGGTAGTGCTGGTAACTATTTTAGTTAAAAGAACTATTCTTGACAAAAAAAAAATCTACCTGTGTGGGCTTTAATTTTCATTATAACACATCTGTACATAAGTGGAAGGTTAAACGCATACCTGTAACGACCTCTAGGTCAGCAGTCATTATCACAGTCTCTGAAGAGAAGCAAATATCTATTATTATTAACTGACTTGTGCTCGCAATTACATTCTTGAGAATGATTTTGTTGTTTAATCAGAGTTGTTTATTTTATCTGATATAACTACACGTTATCTTTTTTTAAATTGTACAACCTTTTACCAAACTCTGATCAGTTTTGGAAAAGTCCTATAACTGTAAATCTCGGCAAAATCAGTTCCCTCGTTTCAGAGCTTATCCCTCGATTTTTCCAGTGTTAAAAATTACCATTCTATTTACATTTCCATGGCAAAACTATGAAATTTTATAAAAATAAACTATTATTTCTTTACTATAGTCAAGTATCTTGCCACCAAGTTACTATTGCATTTCAATACTAATCTCTTCACGAGGAAGTGTATAGGCCCGATGTATCATCACACTAGCTCATGTTGTATTGATGTATGCAAGGAGTAAGAAATTCATATTTTCGTATTATCTTAACTAATGATACATAATATTTTCCAATCGTAAACTGGTACTATTACTTTTCCTATCCAAATTAGGCAGTAATAGTACAAAATATTACAAAATTATCGAATATCCATCCAAGCACAATTGAAGTTATTGAAGTTATAATTCTTTTGGCGCGTTAGGGAAAAATGATGAGAGTAAATTTTTATGATGCGCGTGCACACCTTCACGAAAAACCGACACCCTGAAGTTAGCTATAGTCAACATTTTGTTTCTTTGTATTTGTTGTTTGTATTTCTTTGTATTAAACATTTCAATGTACTAAATACCTTTTTTTCTATTGTTAGTGTCGTTTTTTCTACAAACGTAGAATAAGGTGAAAGATAAAAAAATTTAAAATTACATAAGTACACACACTTTTTTTTATTGTAATACAATTAAGTGACGGTACTGTTCTTTATAAGTACAGTGTAGTGATATCGAGAGATCTGGAATCCACCTAGTCGCTATAATGTCCAGCCAGTCGCATACCGGACTAAAATTAGCTTGCCTGAAGAATATACACTAGGTGGTCCTCAAAACGCATAAAACTAGAAGAGATATACAATCGCAGATTTGACACCGTGTGTATAATGGTAGCAGACAAATCGTTTTTTTTTTTTCGAAATGACTACGCTATTGACCCAGCAAGGTCTTAACAGCTTCACAGGACTACTAAGGCGAGCGTTTAAGGCACTCAGCCGATTTTATTTTGGCAACCAGCTCAAGGGTGCATGGCACACCTCGGCTTGGCTGTTGCCTGTTGCATGCAAAATCGCGACCTATCTTAGCTAACCTAGCTATTCATATATGTATGAGTTGTTGAAACGTATATGTGTGACAAATCGTATACCACCTCATTACCTCACTTTCTCCTTCTCTACCACAAGTTAATTTAACTTCATTTTTATCAAGTAAATAAATAATATAAATCAACTCAAAGTTGAAACTAAACTAAGAATATATCTCTTTGTTTAATTTAGTGATCGTCAGTGAGATACGACCATATATCATCAATTCGTCAAGTTTCAATATTAAGGGAAAATACCTACTTTTTTTAATAGCTCATTGAGATATTCTGAACAAAAAATATGGAAAGTTATTGAAGAAACAAAGGACCTATTTAATAATATATAATCTATCTATACTATAATAAAACTGTAACAAGTCGAAATCTGTACATTAAATATTTTTTGAAAATTTTAATCAGGGTAGTAGACTATGTTATCGACATAGAAGTCAAAAATAATCTTTTTACAATTTTTGTCTGTCTGTCTGTCTGTCTGTCTGTCTGTCTGTCTGTCCCTATGAACACGCATCACTCTGAAAGTACTGAACCAATTTTAACGAAACTTAACGCAGTGATAACTGATATTACAAGGCTATACCCAAGATACTTTTTGTCCCATAAAACGCAAGGGTTTCTCCAGGATAACGAAAAACAAAAATTTTTAGTTAACGTAACTAGACTTTTTTGCGACACCTTAGTACAAGAGCCAGCAACGTTAGAAGAACAAGAATTTTAGAATAACTGGTTCTTTAATATATCAATATATATTTTTTTGTATCATAGGAAGCAAACAAACAGATGGGTCACGTGATGTTAAGTGACCACCACCGTCTATAGGTTACTAGCAACTCCAGGGGTGTCGCAAGTGCGTTGCCAACCTGTATATGGGGGAGGCGGAGGGTAAGGGAAGGGGAGAAGGAAAGTGGAAGAGAGGTAGGCCTCCAGCGCTCTCACTGACCGAACGAAACACTACAATGCAAGCAATGCTATTTTACGCCGTTTTTCTGTGAGAGGATGGTATTAGCCCCAGTAAGCTGACCCATTCATGCTGAAACCAGTAATAGCTTCAGCGTGGCTCTCCTACCTACACAAATTATCAATATATCAATAGACAGAATTTAGGACACCTGGTAGCCGGTTAACGTTGTATTTTTTATGTGCATTTTGATTTAATTAATTTTGATTTATGAGTAAGTTTAGGTTTTTTTTCAGTAACTTTTAAACGCATTTAAAAACATGAATTTATCATAGTCAGACACATTTTTTATAAACAATCATAAACCCGTTAAAATATTTTATTAATTAAAATAATTAATTTCAAACCAATTATTTTTCCATAGCTAAGAACAAATTTCATTTTATTAAACATTATTGATATTAAGATTTCACCATATACAATGAAACAGCGATAAACGTAAATGTATGACTTGGGACTGATACAATCTTAAATATATGCGTCGATAACATACGCTGCCACAATTATCGCTATCTTTATCGTGCAGCTATAGCTATAGCTAAGTTATTATTTTTATAGCAATAAATCGGTCCAAATATTGAGTAAATAACTGAATTAGTCTGAAAGATGAAGTTTGTACTTATTTGTATCTAAATATAGTTATGATAAAATTACTGCTATTTCAACATGGTTTAAAATTACTTTTATTTTTACTTCCAAAAAATAGCATCAAGTACATTATTGTCAATAATAATGTCTTTCAATAATAACTCCATTTTAATAAAGGTTCAAAGTTAGTTAAAAAAAAATCTAAAATTATTTAAAAAACAATAGTTTTGTCTGTAAAGGTACGATATGCACAAATAAACGCAACGTTTACCGGCAGCTAGGTAGCTGGGATGTAGTTCGGATGAATATAATATATAAAGCCGGCTTGATGGATTCTTTCCGGTATGACCTCTGCCTATGTAGGCAATATCGCTAATATAAAGTGTGACAAATACACGTTATAAATTTAATGCCAAATATGCAGTGTTACAACTTAGAATAATCTACAATAGAAACATATTAACATAGATAAATTACCAAAAGGTGATAGGCACTATGTTGTGAGTTGTATAGAGATTATTTATAAGAATATATTGGAAATATATTTAAAATTTGTTTTCGTAATAGTTTCTTACTCTTAGACAATAGTTACAAGCAAGTGACAGTTGACGCTTCGACGCGATGTTCGACGCTTCGACACGGTGTTCATATATTTTTCTTCAATGCAATGGAGTATAAAAAGGTTTTAATAGTAAAGATTTTAATAAGTTGAAGATAGTTATGATAAAGTGGTAGAGATATTTATTTAGCTTTATGTAGGTTAGTTTTTATCTTAATTGAACCTGCTAGATGATGCTACGAACGGGTTCTAGGCTTATATTTAAAAGAAAAAATCACATATAATATGAGTATATGTTTGAGTGAGTCCGTGGAATGTTTAAATTCACATTTGGAAACGGTAGTTGTGGCTGCAATTGGGTATCCGTTTTATTAAATTTTCGCGTTTAAAAATACAATTGATAACCAAGTGAAGATACAGTGATAACCACTTTGGTGCAGACGAGGTTGCACAGGTCAGCTAGTGTAAAATAAAATGTAAAATAAAACTGATCGCATTCAATGATATTGTAACTAAAAAGCTGGATCGCAATAAATGTATTATAGAGCAGATTTATACGGAAATAGATGAACACGTAATTGAAGTGTTAAAAAATATATAACAGTTGTAAACAATGGATAATGATTGCTTTACAGTGTCATAATAATTATGAGATTTCCCTTTGTAACTATAAATACATGAAACAGCAATGGTTTACAAAACGTTACTCGACCAAATAAAACAAAATATTGATAAAAAATTATCGGTGTAAATGCATCCAGCAAATACCGCCACCGTAGTCGTCGCGGCCTCCGCGATCAATATACAGCGGCGGGACATGTATTTCTTCTCCTGGCTAAAGGAACCCTCCTAATGTCTTGCATTGCAACAACTTTAGCTTCACTTTTTACTTAAATGGAAAAAGAATTTAAATGTAGTATTTCACATTTAATTCATACATTTCTTATTTTAACTTATAACAGTTTTTAAATAATCGTAAATACTCTAAATTAGTGTAATCATAAATACTCACTATTGGTATAGAGATATTTATATTTCTAAACAATTTCTAACAAGGCAAACATAAATTATTAATATTTTTCTATATTTCAATCGAATCCTTACTAAATATCTCTACTAGATGACTTCTAGAACTTCGTCTGGGCCAAATCGGCTCTACTTGTATCTCAAAACGCAATTTTTTGTATACTTAAGTTTAGTAATGAATTTTTTTTGCAATATATTATATTTATTTATTTGAAACCGTTCAAGCAACGCACCCATATTATAGATTTTTGATGAGTTTAATTTCATTTATTATGATTAATTTTTGAAAATATATATTTACCAAAATAAAAACTAGTCTATAGAACTTTCGAAATCGGATCAGTAGTACCAGAGTATAACCCCGAACATTAAAACTTACAAACTTTACCTTTTTATAACATCAGCAAAGACTGACAAGTCTGAATAGAGAACGATTCATTTTTAATGTGACATTAATTCTTAGATACTTGATCCTTATCTAAAAACAAATTATCACAATATCTTCATTTAATAAAACGTTATGAAGATTTAAAAAACTAAGACTTTTGTAGGGACTTTGCGTTAGGCTATGTGTATTTCCTTGCCGTGCAGAAGTGGAATAAACGGTGTGGGGCGCATGGGCAGCTCCACGCAGACAAAGTCGCGGGTACCAACTAGCTATAAATACGAAGATAAGTTTGTTTGTTTGCTACGTTTTCATGCCTAAACTACCAGACCGATCACATTATATTTTTTAGGATACATGTTGTCGGTATGCGGTATTAGCAGTACAGAAAAGAAGATAGAGTACCTTTATAAAAAAAAAGTAATGTTCCCAAGGGATAGGTGAAATCTACAATAAGGTGTGTGAAGCCGCGGTTAAAAGCTAGTATTTTTTATATATCATAAAAGGTGAAGGCACAGGTAAATCATCTGATGGTGAGTGATAACCGCCACCCATAGACACTAGCAACACAAGTGGAGTCGCAAGTGTTTTGTCGGTCTTTTAAATATATAAATAATAGTACCTGGGCGACCGAGCCTAGCTCGGTTCTTTAAAAAACATTTTTGATTGAAATCTTAGTTAAAAAAGGTTTTTTATGAATAAAATCTAGCTAGATCAATTTATCGTCCCCGAAACTACCTACATACTAAATTTCACGAAAATAGATGACGACATTTCCGAGATCATGAATATATACAAATATAAAAATATACAAGAATTGCTCGTTTAAAGGTATTAGATATACACAATCCATGTCTTAACTCGTAAAAGTTATTCTATTCTCAGATCCAAATTAAAAGCATAATTATTATCATCTTTTGAAATGGAATATTATCGTATGAAATCGAATATCCCTTTTAAATCTGAAGCGTAGATAAAAGGTGGAGAAAATTTCACAAGAATTGTGCATAAAGTTTGTATACAATCCGCGAAACCTTGAAGAGTGTAGCTGTGAACTGCCCTTGTGAGAGGATATCTCAATGTCGGCCTTTAGGTTCCAGTCATCGCCCTCGCATTCTCTACCACCCCCGGCCCTCATACCCCACCCTGTGCACTCTCCAACTTTTAAATTAATTTCACATTGTAAATAAACAATTATATTGAATTGTTTCTCTTTGAGTGAATACAATACTTATCCAAACAATTTATATTCTTATACATTTCATTTCAATGTTATTACATACATGTAACTTTTTAAGAAAACAATGGCGTAGATTATAAACAAATAACAGAGCAGTTACATTATTATCTATACTAATATTATAAAGGTGAAGAGTTTGTTTGTTTGTTTGGTTGAACGCGCTAATCTCAAGAACTACCGGTCCGATTTGAAAATTTCTTTTAGTTAACACTAGAAGTAGAACTAAAAGAAGTTCTAGATAGCTTATTTATCGAGGATGGCTATAGGCTACATATCATCTCGTTAAAACCAATAGGAGCTGAGTACTGACAGAGTATATCTAAAAATCGGGCTATTTTGGAAGCTTCCGCTGCGTGTTAATGTCAGTATTATATGCGTTGCCATGGTAACGCGATAACATTCTATCGTAAATATTTTCATGGTTTATTTTGTGTTCCTATTCAAAAAGTTTATTCTACGTTAGTTTTGTTTACAATTTTTAATTATACATGTTACGTTTATATCGCAAACATTTCTATAATTTATTTTGTGTTGTTATTCAAAAACTTTAGTAGTAATAATATTCGTCCAATAAGACAGTCGAAGGAATTAACCCATACTGCCAATTCTGAAGTTGTCAACATAGGTAGTTTTCTTCTATGTCCAAGTTACTGTAAAGGTATAAAGCGCCAAATCCTCTATATAATATTTCATAAATTTTTATCTTCTTAATTTTCAAGACCACAGAATTCATGCTGCGTGGTATTATTTTTCATTAATTTCACTTAGCACAATAAACGAACCATATTACATAGAACGTCACCAATTTAACACAATATAGAGGAAAGTAACATAAGATTATGAATAAAATATAAAATCCATTAGGTACATGACAGACTGAAATCCCGCCAAAAACTTTACGTCAGTTTTATTCCCAATTTTTGATTTGTGATATATTACGTATTATAAAAGTAAAATAAGTGTATTTTACATTAAAATAAATACTTTATGGCGAATAAATATATCTGTGGTGCTACAAATATCAACAATTTTTTTTTAAATTCTGTCGTTATATCTGTTTTTTTATTTGTTTCGGGTAATCTCCGAAACGGCTGTACCTATTTGAACCATTTTTTTTCTTAGAAATGACTACGCTATTGATCTAGCAAGGTCTTAATAGCTTCACCGGACTACAAGTAATATTTGAACGGGAATTTTTCGGGCAAATAAGTAACTAATTAGCTGTTTTATTTTAAGCTAGCGGGTTCAGCAGACGTTGCCCACCCTGATAATAAGACTAACTATACCTAAACCTTGCACAAGAATAATTTTATATATTAGTGAAAACGACATGAAAAGGCGTTCTGTAGTTTTTGATCTTATCGCGATCAGACATATAGACAGACGTGGATCAGGACTTTGTTTTACACTATGTAGTGATAAACTGTTATCCGTGCATTTGTCCGTGTGAAATTAATCAAAAATAAGTTGTTCACTGGAAATATGGGCATGTGACGTGCATTGTACTGTAACTCCAAGAATATAGTTGAAAGTCATATGTTTATATGTGATTTAAATTATAGCAAGGTATAATAATAACTTAATTATATCGACACTATGGACGTATTATATCTATATAATAAAAGATTTAACACATATTGTTTGATAATGCTTAGCTTAATGTTTTCATTACTTTCTTATATAGTGTAAGTGAGCACTGAGGGTGATACATAGCAGTTTAAAGTTCCAGTTATGTGGCTGATGATAAATCATGTCCCATTCAATACACTATTTGTATTCACATATATAATGTACACGTTACCTGTTACAGTAGATGATGTGCGTGTGATACTTACAAGTATTTTTGAAAGAGTATTATTGTAAGTTAAACTAGATGTGTGATCATAATTTGAGATTTGTTTAATATATTTAAAAAAATCGCATGCGAAGCCGCGGGTAACAGCTAGTGATTACTAAAACTATACATTGTTTCTTTGATAATTACTATTCAATAAAATTTAAACGAGGTATTACTTCATTAAGCCTCTCGGACCCAGAGAAATACGGGTAATAACTGTAATATAAGCAAACAGTACTACCGCAGTATGCTGGTAAGTCATATTTTTCTATTTTTATAAATATTTTAAGACAAATTTTGCATAGGGTTCAGGTCAAAGTACACCCAACTTCATAATTAATTTCTAAACTAAACACCATTTAGTATGATGGAAATTTGGAAAGCATTTCACTTCCAAATACCTCGACAAACCAAGATTTCCTGGTTTTAATCGTCAAAAAACTTGAATCCCGTAAAGCCTGAATTAAAGTGAAATGTCTAGTAAATAAGGTTAACTAAGACATGAGATTGTGGCTGCAGTTAGAATTACTCCAAGAAAAGGTGTTTTAGTTACATTTTTAGTATTGATACCAATATTATAGTCGAGGCTGTAAAAATAAATAATATTTAAAAATAAATAAATACATCTCATAGCATCAATGACATTAACTTTGGATCGAGTTCATTAAATATTGTACATCTCTAACTATAGTTGGGGCCTTCGGGCTGTGGGTGACGATTGGGAGTGGGGGGGCTTCGGCACGAGCCGAGGCTAGGTCTTTACTGTCGTTGACACGCCTCGAGGACGCTTGCTTCAAGGTCGCTTCGCCCAAAACAGTGTACCGAATTCTCTTTCCGAAAAAATCGACAATCTTATAAGCAGGTGCATTCAATATTAAATAATAAGTGTATATTCAAATGTATACTTTAAAACAAAGAGATAGAGTAGCTAGTTTATTTTATACAACACGGAACAGAACCAATACTTATGGTGTATTGGCGAATTAACATAACTACAACTTACTGACTTCTGAACATATATATTCTTGTTAAGACAAAAGCTTGATTCTTGTAATACGTAAATATACAGTTTATCCACAATACTTTTCTAATAAAAAAATAGCGTTGTAGAGATAGTCGTACAAATCGTGGTAGTTTTTGACGTTCATAAGTGCCTTATTAGGGCCTAAACTGAATAAAGTATTTTTGATTTTGATTTTGATTTCAAAAATAAACATAGTTGGAAATAGCCATATAGGCTGCTGAGCATTATATAGAATTGTTTTTTTTTTCTATATGTTATAAGTTCGTAGCGTTTGATCACAATGGCAGCAAAGATTAGGTGAAGATTTGGCCTAAGTCCTATACTAATAGACTAAACTTATATGTGTGTATGCTCCTGGCCGTTATCGGCCACAGCGACTGCTTCAACTCCGTCGCTCGTGTGCTTTCATATGGCCAATTTAGCCTATTTTTATGAAAGGTGCGTGCACACTGTACAGAAGTAAGAACACTTTTTCCTGAAGGCTCGGTCTGAATCATTACCACTTCGAATAGGCATTTTGTATTATCGTCGTTGATGTTTGCTCCTCATGGTCGAGTTTAAATAGCTTTGCTTTTTATTCTAGATTTCGATTTTCAGTTATGGCAGTCCTGTGGTCGATATTCGACTATAATTCAATGTTTTTTTTAATTTTCAATATGGCTGCGGTTTTCTACCAAAGAGTGCACAAATATCGATAGATTAATAGACGTAAGGATCATGAAGTATGATCAATAGAGGCTTATAAAGGTTTGGACTCATCGATGATAAGGATACGAAATGTTTCCAATTGTTTTTAATTGATAACGCTGAAGCTTGTCAGTATCTACGAAACCCAACAAAAATAAAGAAAATCGATTGAGAAATAGAGGAGGAAGATTTGTAACTCTTTGGTCTCCAACTAGTTATATATAGAAGACACAGCGGTGATTTTCTAATTATCTAAGTCATGTTGTGTACTCTTTATTCTGGACATAAAAGTGAACGTTAACAAATAAAATCGATAAATTTGGACACCGTTTTACAGATTATTACGAAAGTTGCCACAGCTAAGCAGTTTTTAATCGATAAGGTTTTAAGCCATCCTTTTTACTATAAGTCACCACTAGATGGCGCTGAAGCACATCAACTTCTGTACTGTGCAGTGAATCTTTATAAAAAATGATAGGTATGTTTGGATATTTGGAAACTAAGAATATTTACACAACACATATTTTGCTATAACTTTGCCATTTATTGCAAAAAGTCGTAATAAATGTGTACGAGGCGATAAACTCAGCTATTGTAAAAATGCAATCACTAAACAAAAAAAGTTTCGTTACATAAAACATATGTGTGTATACATTATTATGTTACCACAGACACAGTAAATATAGTTATGTTTGTAAGAGCATGACATAAAACAATACTCAATAAACAATGAATGAGACATTGTGAAGGTCCTTAAACCGCAGGTTCAAGGCTCGTTCTCTACAACTTGTATAGGTTATACAGTACGTAATCGTTATCATAGTCTCCGTACAGTAGCATAAATTCATTTTTATTAATTTATTATTACACTGCTATGATTTTTTGGCCGATTACCTACATAAACAACATTTTAGTAATCTTTATATTTAATGTACATACACACGCACCGGTATATTTAACGGAACATAAAAAGAAAACGATCAACATCTTTTTTATCTTTACTGGCTGGTTTTATTTCGTTCTATTTAAATTGAGAAATTAATTAAACGTCACCTTGTTTCAATTCTATTCGATCTTATATTAATTCGAGCGAAGGTTTCTTGACTATTGTTTTATTGTTTCATTTGAAAATTTATAAACCTTTCATTAAAATACTTTTAAATATTTTTAAAAGCCAGACTTCTTTATACTGGACTTAAGTCATACTGAGATTGCCCTTGAATTAAGAATAATGATCAAACTTACATAGATCTCAACAATCATACAACGCCCTTTTGCAATAATTTATAGCAGTATCTCGAAGCCCCTTTAAGTAATGATAACTAAAGTCCAATTATTCCTGTAGTTCAGTGTTGATGAGATCAGATACACACATTCATACAACGTTCATGCAGCTAATTCAGATATATTTTTTAATAATAGTAAAGTTTTTGAGAATATTTTTGCATTACATTAATTTTTATACTAAATACATATTATTCAATCGTCCATAAAACAATGTGCTATATACGTAAACAAAACTTCAATTATTCATATCTCAAGATCGACGTAACGCATAGAACTGAAGCGGGCCAAAGTTCTGTGTAAGCGGCTTGTGCAACACGAATTCAAGAAAAGGATCATTTTGTTTTCGAACTGATTAACTGTTGCCAGCTATACGCCAGACGGGCCCCTACAGCTTCACAAGGTTTAAGGTCGAGCCCGGGCAGTACTCAGCTGAGGAAGGAACATTCAAAAATGTTTGGATGTAACCACGTAATGTTGCTACAATAACAAAAGAGATAAGTTATATTGGCTTATAACTGTCCATCAGATATGATATTATGACAGCACAACTAACAGGTGAAGCCAGCTGGTCTACTAAAGCTATGACGTAATATTTACAACTATATATCTCGCGCGTTAGAGTTAATATCTTGACGGCAAATTTTCATTTTATTTTCAAGGATAGTAATTAACGTAATTAAGTAAGTAAATTTATCACGATTTCCCCTTCATTGAACGCTCTGTTGTATGCTCATATCTTTTGAAGCCATGAATACCTGCCTACTCCCCTCATTAACATACGCCTGTCAACGTTGGAAATTTACTAAGAAAATAAAAAATAAAATCACATCTTGCCAAAGAAGTATGAAAAAAAGCATTTTAAAAATTAAGAATATCCTAAAGATTCGCCGTACTATCATAAGAAAGAAAACAAAAACCATTGATACTCTCAGTTACTCGCAAAAACTGAAATGGCGATGGGCTGGACATATGGCGAGGCTCAACGGCAACCGTTGCACCAAAAATACAACATTATGGGCAGGTCCACAGAACAGAGAAAAAGAGGAAGACCCTATACACGCTGGGCAAACGACATAACAAGAGTAGCAGGTACTCAATGGCTGCGAGTAGCACAAAACAGAGAACACTGGACATCTCTGGAGGAGCCCTTTACCTTTCATTAGAGAGGGTTCTTGCTATTGTTTTTTAATATTATTTTTTCCTATGTAGCATAATTACACATTGTTACTGAAAGAAGAGCAAGAAATAAAAGGCTTTTTTATTTATTTTTTATTTATCTTCTGAAGCGAATTCCGAATGTAGCACTGAGTGAGTTAATTTCACTTCAAATGTATTTGGACCATCAAAGATCTTTTATAGTAATTATTTTCACCTGTAAAATTCAGCTTATAACTTATATATATTACAATACATATGTAAAGCTTTATGTGCGCATATAAATCTGGTTGAGATTAAATTGCCATCTAGACAATGATATTATAATTCCGAATATCATTGCATCGAGATATATAGTTTTAATTTCGTATTTAGATAGTTAATATATTTTTAGATAGCATCTTATTTATTTGAAATTGGAAAAACGAATTCAAGAAAAGAAAGAAGAAATCAAGAAACACGAGTTAAGTGCTGCGTTACGGAGAGGGAGGGGGAGGGAGGAAGGGAAGAGGAGAAGGGGATGGAGAGGAGAGGTGGGCTTCTGGTGCTCTCACTGACCGAACGAAAAGCAACAATGATAGCACTGTTACTTTACGTCGGTGTTTCTGTGAGAGGATGGTACTGCCCCGGGCGAGCCGACCCATTCGTGCTGAAGCCAGTAGTAGCTTCACCGTGGCTCTACCACCTACTAGAACTGAACTGTTTCAGAACAACTCTAAACTCTTCATGACAAACGGTCGCTAAATTAGAGAAACTGCGGTTGGAATGTCTCCGACAGCCACCAGACTTTCCGGACCTTGCACCAACAGTTTACCGCTATTTTCGGAATTTGGACAATTTTTTACAAGAAAAAAATGTATTACGGTGAGATGGTCCCAACAGCCTTCAAAGATTTTATTGATTCTCGCTCTCATATTTTTTTCACGAATGGAATTAGTGAACTATGTATAAAAAGGCGAAATAACGAACATTACATACGTCAATTGATTTTTTTTTTTTACTGTTATACAAATTGCTAATTTAATATATAAGGACCTAATATTATGTGATGTCATTCTTTGTATCATCATCTTATGATATGTAAACACACAACGGTAATTCTTATGGAAACATCTCGTAGAAGACGTGATACGATAAATTGTACATTCTATTTTAAGAAAATTAGCGAGCCACGTGCCGTTAACCACGTCTGCCAACTAGGAACTCCCACTACAAGGGTCGAATGAAGAGCGCAAAATACAACATAATATACGCGAATACATTTGTGTA
This sequence comes from Antheraea mylitta, assembly GCA_014332785.1. NCBI lineage: Eukaryota > Metazoa > Arthropoda > Insecta > Lepidoptera > Saturniidae > Antheraea > Antheraea mylitta. The sequence goes on from JACEII010000003.1 coordinate 11,130,725, forward strand.
ACGAGTTTTATAATACTTCACATCATTTATCAACACTTTCACACAGTTCAAATTCAATATTATGTTATAGTCATTTGTCAGTTTGGAAAAATACTCTTTGGATATGTTTTTTCCGTCAATTAGAAATTTTCTTGACCTTACTAAAAATATGCTTAATAAGGTTAATAGTATATAATAAAATATAGTTGAGAGAACTGCAGTTGTCTGCCCCCCTCACTCTACCCAACAGTTAGGGTGGAAGGGGGAGACGGCGCATCGTACTAAAGGGCAACTGCAGATAACGCAGGCAGGACCCAGACAGTCAACGTCCCGATGCAGTCCCGGAGACCGCGACCCGCGCGCCCCCTCGCATCCCGCACGCTCCAGTACATCGGGCCAGCGGGAACCCGTATCCGGCGAGCCACCGCACACATCACGGTTTTTGCATCGTTCCCATTGCCAATCCAGTCGGGCTCAAGTCGATTCGTTGAGCTAATGAAAACGATTACGCAGTCGCATACTTGAGACAATGAAACGTTGAATAGCCTTTTTACTCTCGTTCTCCTGATTTAATGATGATAGCCCGAGTCCATTGCACTATATAGAAAAGCAAATTATGGAATGAGATTAGTATTCTCATTACAATTTTTTCTCTAAAATAAATAGAAAACAAAACAATTCATACCTTTGTTTTGTAATTAGTTATTTACTGAAATATACTGTTTATAGTACGTACTACAGTGAAAAAGAGGTTTAAATTTATCGACCCCATTAATATAATTTATTTTACATATGTTAGGAAACCAATATCTTAGGACGAATTCATTCTGATTTAGTGATTTCCCTAGAAAATTTTATTGGTTCGTGAGATTTCACTAAACTTTGTAATATATAGCTAATTTATAGAACGCTATTAACGAATTCAAAATCAATTATCCACACTATTTAAAAGGTGTTCAAAATAATATTACATTACATTTTGCCCGCGCCTTCGTTCGCTTAATGTAGATTGGTCTATTCTTCGGGAATAGCACATTTTTTCTGGATGAAAGGTATGTCCTTTTCTATGCCTTTAACAATGTATATGCAGAACTTAACGATGATCAGTTGAATAGTTGAGGCGTGAAAGTGCTATAAACAAATAAAAACGCTTTCGCATTTATAATATTAGTATTCGTTATTAAAATTGTGAAAAAAGGATGAAATTATTAAAATAGTCATAGTAATGTAGTTAACATTTTTAATAACCGTTAAACTAATAAGTACTAAGGTTTTGATAAAACTGAATCTCTGAGGGTTTTGGTCAAAACCAATAAATACTATATTAATAACTATATTATAAAACAATTAAATTAAATTTCGTTTTCATCATATACCACAGCGCAGAATAACATGATGATTTAACCAATTCTTCTTCTGAGCCATTGACCAATAGTTACTATTTACAAATCTATATTAAAAAGTCTGCAGCTCTATTTGTACATGTATTTTTTTAAATTGTATAAATTTACAAAGGATATGAATATAACCTTTAGAAAATGTCAGATCGTTTGTTTCCGTCTTGAACTAAATGGAATGAAATAAAATTAAAAGAAATTTAACCGATAACTTTTCTTACAAAGAAATAATATATAATTTCCCAATAATACTGCAATATAATTAGGCTTTAAGAATTGTCGATATCTAATAGTTTTACAAATTATAAAAAGCAATATGAATTAAATATATCACAATATATTCTTTACTGATTATAATATAATGTAGTACACGTAATGTATGAAGGGTAATCAATAGTACTTTTACGAATCGTATAAAAAAGTAATAATTTATTTTGAATTTATTGACATTACATTTTAATGATCTAAATATTTTTAGTTCCAACATATAGTAATATATGATTCTAACATATAGTAATTATCAATAATATTTAAAAAAAATCATAAAACACAATTTATCATCATCTTCTTTCCCTCATCACATGTAAGTAAATTCGGTACACTCTCCTTCTCTCGCAACTGTTGCACTCTTCCCTGTAGGATGTCATCTTAGTATTCACTCCGTTTATAAGCACATCTTTTTCACACAATCTATCTACACTTTTTCAGTCTTTATCTGTTCACCTTCATACTGTAAACTTTCCTCATGACATGATTTTCAACTCTACTCATAATATGGTCGTATGTTACTCTTCAACTTCTCTGTCACTGATGCTACCTTCAAACTTCCTCTGATATACTTATTTTTAACGTTATTCAATTTGGTTACACCACACATCCATCTTAACAAAATCAAAATATTCTTTATTCAATTAAACGATAAAGCTACCACCGGTTCGGAGAACAACCCAGTCGTTGAGAATAAACTCGATCTGGTTTATCTTTTCATGTTATATACTTTTACAAAACATAAATACTTATATTATCATTATCATAGTACTTTATTAGTGGATGCACAGTGAGGGAATGAAAATGACGCATTTTCAGACGTCACAATCGTTAAAATATTGATCCATCCTATAATAATAGCCTTTACATATTAAAACCCTTGACATGGTTCTTGAACTCACTATTCCGCAAAACATTAATATTAGTAACTCTTCCATATGAAATGTTTTCTCATCTGTCTATTTCGTTGCTCAGCACTAGGATTCCATGTAATACGACTCTCTATTATAGTTCCAGTCGTGTTGTACAGAACTTTATACCAAGTTTATACCAATAATTTGTACGAAGATATTTTTTTACAAAACAAAATAAGGAACATTTTTTCTAAATATAGTAATAATAATTACAAAGACTATTCACACAAACATTTTCGATTTTAACAAACGAATAAGGCGCATATTACGAACCACTGGTTTAATTGTACCCTAAACACGTTCTGCTAAAGCCGTACACGCGTTTATGCGTAGTCCACTTCATTGATCCTTTTGTAATTGATGCTTATTTAATAGCGGAAGAAATTATGTTTATTATTTATTTATATCTATACACATCTATAGTAGCACGTTGATATGACTGTACTGAACACACTGCTGAGATTAATAAAGTTTATAAACAACAAAATAATCTATGATCAACCGTTCGTTGCTACGATTCCATTTATATAACTAAAAATACATTTATATTTACTTACAGCAATCTAAGTATACATTTTATCAGCATCTATGGTGTATTAGATATCTATGTATAATATGTCCAAGCATATCATGATATTATGAATTTAGGTACAAGTCGTTATATGCGGCTTTATATTCTGGCTATTCACAAGCTTGTACCACTTCATATGTAGGCAATCGTCCACCTTCTTAAATAATGTGATGTAAATAATCAATTACCCATTATCCTTTTTTTGGAAATAAAAATAAAAAAGTAAATTGTGAGATATTATTTAAAAAAATGCGAATATATTGTAATAATTCCTATTAAATAATCTTACCTAAAAGTAGGAACTATTAGCGATTTCCTTTGCCTTAAATAGTATACATAAAATTCAACAATTCAATATTACTAAGGGAAAATGTAGCATTACCAGTAAAAAAAAAATCAGATCATTAATTTCAGAGATTAACTTCTAAAACCAAATAAGTTAATTAAAATACCTGAACTTCGTTTAAATTTTATAAATACAGTCATTAAATACATTATTATTAGAGCAAAATAACAACAAGCTTTCGACTACCGTTATCGCAAAATTTACGAAAATCGATTTCAAACTAATTATTCATAAATGCTATGCTCGGTGTTAAAGTTTATTTTGAATTTTATAGGAGCAATAATACAAACATAATATTAAAAACTATTTGATACCCGCAATTTGTTCACAATGTTTATTATTTTAATAATGTATTATGTAAAGAAGAAAATAACATAAAGGTATTGAAAGCAAAAATATATTTTACTTACAAAATTTCTTTAGTATTTTGTAATGTTCATAAAAACGTAAATTATGAGAACTTTAATAACTATATATTAAATGAAGATGTCAAGATAACGTTTCTTTTAGATAAGAACTAAGTGCCTATAAAAAAATATTGAAACCTAACCAGTAGTTTTTACGTGATACGCACACAAGCGTAGACATCTGTCATTGTATTTAAATAGATTTAAAATTTACAATAATGGAAACTTCGATATCAAAATAAATATAATATATAATGCATTGGATAACATTGTGACAAAAATAGTTTCAACATGAACGGGTCGGCTCGGCCGGGGTAGTACCACACTCTCACAGAAAACCGACGTGAAGTAACAGTGCTTGCATTCTTGCGCTTCGTTCGGCCGATGAGAGCACCGGAAGTCCGCTTCCCCTCCATTTCCCGCCTCTCCCCCCTCCCTGTACCTCTCCTCTACCCTTTCCCCCAAACACGGGCTGGTAACGTACTTGCGACTTCCGGACTCATCTGGAGTTGCATAGAAGTTTGCATGGACATAAAAAAAGTAACTTGAATTTACACTTGTATATCTATCGATTTTAGAAAAAGGGCGTGTACTACGATGCGATTTTTTCTAAAATGTTATTATACTATGGACGTGGCAATGACAATGATCAGCTATCAATAACAAACTAATATGATTCTAATTAAATATATTGTTTTTCTTTGTTCATCTCATTACTACTCACTGACCCTGATTTTCTTCATAGAACATATCCAAACAAATGTTACCTTGAAGAAAGTGCTCTCAACGATAAAGTAATCCATAAGGTGAATCCTTGAATATTATGTGGGTTAAATGAAGTAGTTTGGAACTGTCCAATGGACTAAAATACTATACATAAAAGATGAAATTGCACATATAAGAACTACTCAACTAAGGTCTACTAATTGCAACTTATTTAACCTGTACGTATGTATACGGGCGCTTGCCACAACCTAACACATTCATGTTCAACTATTCATTTAATTTCATCTTTTATGTATAGTATTATAGTCCACAGGTTAATTAACAATTTCGTTGTGACATCGCCAAATATAATATGAAGTTTTTATTTATACAGCGTGAATATTTGTCGAGAAATTAATACATTTGTATAAAATCATTTTGTGACATTATGTACTTAAAATTATTTAAGAAAACATGAAATAACAGAAATCTAAATAGTGAGATTTTAACGAGCTGAAAATGAAAAGCAGATACCAATTATGTGTGTTAGAATGAAACATCGTAAACTACAGACATATATGGTTTGTTTTAAAAATAATGAGCATTCTTGAAATTGAAAATTGAAAACAAAGCGTTTTCGACTTATATCAAATTATTCTATTGAACAAGCTTTCAAGCTTGAAGCAAGTAGCTCCACAAGTGATTTAATAAGATTATTTTTACTAATTGCCTTCCGATTTAGGTTAAAACAATACGTTTAATTAATTCTTTTTGTCACCATTCTCTACCCTTCTATTATTCATCTTGTGTTTCTCGCATTATGTACTATTGTGATTGTATTATTATTATCATTAAGTGTTTATATGTTCTTTCCGTTATCACATTTAAAATACTGAAAATTATTATATACATTAACCTGCACCGTAATTTAAACGTCAGCCAATTACATCTCAATAACTTGTATCGTATTAGATTTAAATATTGAATTTTTAAAGTCACACCTCCTTTTTATGTCGTACCTCATCAATAGAAATGAGGTATTTATGCACAAAAAGATTATATTATGCATTAGCGATTTTATATTATATTTATTGGTTTAGTAAAGTGCCGCGACTGGGGCTCGAAGCTATGAGGAGGCTGCGCAGCGCGTGTCAAGGTCGCGTCCTCGACCGTGACAGTCTCCCTACCGCGTCGCATCCCGCTCTTAACCCCCGTTGCCGCCTAGATTCTCTCTCGGAAATACTTCACAACTAACTCACGTAGAAATTACGTGAAATCTCATTTAACGTTCCATAATGCCACACTACATAGGTGTTTTTTTTAAATTATGTGTTGTATCTTACTCCGGTAAATATTACGGTAAATAACTTTTATATAAAATTGAAGTAACTTTTTGTATTTACTAAGAAATCGATATAAAAGTATATACAGTACTTATAACAAAAACCGAATTATTAAAATTTCTGTCTGACCGTCTGTTGTTCCGGTTGATAATTTTGACAGCTCACAGTTGGGTATATGACGGCGTAGTGTGTAATGGAAAGTGAATCTGTTCGATTATCAACTTCTCATAGAACTTGTAATCGATAATTGCTTTTAATTTTTTATGTTACTGAGATGAAACAGTTCAAGTTCAGTTTTAATCTATAGTTTTCGATATCGATTTTATTAATTTTTTACTATTTTGTAATTTTACTCTGTATGATGTTGTATCCAGTATAGTAAAGTAACCTTGCCTCAGTGAGAGCGTGGGCGAGCATCATTACGATAGATTCAGCTTTAAGTGTCTAAAGTGTGCCTGATACTTTGGTATAGAAACTATCATATTGAAACCATAATATAGTGGTAGGTCTTTTTCTAATACCTACTTGGTTAAAGTCGAACGCAAAGAATATGTAGGTATATTATGGCAGGTATCCTTCACAACAGACAGTTCATGCTAGGTTTAATGTGCTATCTTAGGCCTCATGTACAGTTATCATGTACATCAGGTGTGATTGTAGTCAAATTCTAAAACTAATAAACAATAAAAAACTACCAAAATGATAATAATTTCATTAATACAATTTTTACCATCTCATATAAAGAAATTACATTATCTATTACATGGAAAATATATCGAGATTGTGTTTAATTCTTGATTGAAATCATATTTTTAATAATAATATATATACATAAGATACATTCTAACACATAATTTAAATTACTTTCTATTAGAATAACTTGAAAGAAACAGCGACAAATATAGGCTATATTTGTCGCTGTTATTAATTTTGCTTCCATGTTTTTACGATTAAATGTTTGGTGTAGTGGATTTAATGTCAGTATTATATGCGTTGCCATGGTAACGCGATAACATTCTATCGCAAATATTTTCATGGCTTATTTTATGTTCCTACTCAAAAAGTTTATTCTACGTTAGTTTTGTCTATAATTTTTAATTATACGTCTTACGTTTATATCGCAAACATTACTAAAGTTTATTTTGTGTTGCTATTCAAAAACTTTAGTAGTAATAATATTCGTCCAATAAGACAGTCGAAAGAATTAACCCATACTGCCAATTCTGAAGTTGTCAATATAGGTAGTTTTCTTCTATGTCCTAGTTAATGTAAAGGTATAAGCGCAGAATCCTCTATATAATATTTCATAAATTTTGCCTTTTTAATTTTCAAGACCACAGAATTCATGCTGCGTGGTATTATTTTTCATTAATTTCACTTAGCACAATAAACGAACCATATTACACAAAACGTCACCAATTTAACACAATATAGAGACAAGTAACACAAGATTATGAATAAAATATAAAATCCACTACATGACAGACTGAAATCCCGCCAAAAACTCCTCAAAAAGTTTATTCTACGTTAGTTTTGTTCCCAATTTTTGATTTGTAATATATTACGTATTATAAAAATAAAGTGTGTGTATGTAATATTAAAATAAATACATTTTGGTGAATAAATATATCTGTGATGCTACAAATATCAACAATTTTTTTTTAATTCTGTCGAATGTCTGTTTTTCTATTTGTTTTGGGTGATCTCCGAAACGGCTGGACCTATTAGAACAGTTTTTTTTTCTTAGAAATGACTACGCTATTGACCTAGCAAGGTCTTAACAGCTTCACCGGACTACAAGTAATATTTGAATAGCAATTTTACAGGCAAATAAGTAGCTAATTAGCTGTTTTATTTTAAGGTAGCGGGTTCAGCAAACGTTGCCCGCCCTGATAATAAGACTAACTATACCTAAATCTTGCACAAGAATAATTTTATATATTAGTGAAAACGACATGAAGAGGCGTTCTGTAGCTTTTGATCTTATCGCGATCAGACATATAGACAGACGTGGAACAGGACTTTGTTTTACACTATGTAGTGATAAACTGTTATCCGTACATTCGTCCGTGTGAATTTTTTTTTTTTTTTTCGAAATGACTACGCTATTGACCCAGCAAGGTCTTAACAGCTTCACCGGACTACTAAGGCGAGCGCTTAAGGCACTCAGCCGATTTTATTTTGGCAACCAGCTCAAGGGTACACGACAAACCTCGGCTTGGCTATTGCCTTTTGCATGCAAAATCGCGACCTATCTTAGCTAACCTAGCTAACCTAGCTAACTATTCATATATGTATGAGTTGTTGAAACGTATATGTGTACCAAGCATACACGCCACCACAACTCCTCCACAACTCCAAATTTATTATCAGAAAATTGAGAGTTTTTCAGTTCGATAAGGGGAAAAAAATTAACCCTTCCACTTTCATGTATCGTGTAGTGTTGTAGCGGTGATGTATATTTGTGTGTCACCGTATTGCGCAAGCAGCGCACTCAAGGGCTCCCTACCGAGGGATCGAACCTAAGCTTGAGCCGCTGCCATGGGAGGCCTAGTCGGGTGTGCGGGAACATCGGGTGTGCGGGAGTGAAATTAATCAAAAATATGTTGTTCACTGTAAACATGCGCGTGTAACGTGCGCTGTACTGGACACCAAGAATAAATATAATTGAAAGTCGTATGTTTATATGCGATTTAAATTATAGCAAGGTATAATAATAACTTAATTATATCGACACTATGGACATATTATATCTATATAATAAAAGATTTAACACATATTGTTTGATAATGTTTAGCTTAATGTTTTCATTACTTTCTTATATAGTGTAAGTGAGCACTGAGGGTGATACATAGCAGTTTAAAGTTCCAGTTATGTAGCTGATGGTAATCATATCCCATTCAATACACTATTTGTATTCACATATATAATATACACGTTACCTGTTACAGTAGATGATGTGCGTGTGATACTTACAAATAGTTTTGAAAGAGTATTATTGTAATTTGCACTAGATGTGTGATCACAATTTTAAATTTATTTAATATATAAAAAAAACGCGCGCGAAGCCGCGGGTAACAGCTAGTATTAGTATAGATTACTTGACAAACAACGAGAAAAATCGTTTCTCTCCCACGGGTTTAGAAAAGTATCCCCTGTTATAAAGTAATCGATTCCATCTGATAATTGATAGCTTTATTTTGCTCAAATCCATCGAATGTTTACTAGATGTGTTTTTTATATAATAAACATTACATTACATATATTTGAAACAAACAATTATAATTTCCACTTATATAATCGTCGACTACAATGTTTAAAAATCGGGGTTTTCCTCGTGAGAGCTTCCGCTACGTATTAGTATTAGCTCAAAGTATTTATTCCACGCTAACGAAGTCGTGGGTAGAGGCTAGTAATTAATATTACAGAAAAAAAAAATCAGTAACCAATAATAATATTTCAGAATTATTAATGCAAATTGATAGCATATTTCAAAACAGAATACATAAACCAAATGAAATTAAAAAAGAACAAAGTTATATCTGAAATTATCATACAAATTAAAAGGGAAGCAAATAACAAGTTGTTCACATAAGTAATTAAGTACCCGTAACTGTGATGTAGGCCTATTCGGTAGAGAGAACGCCCACGCTATGCCATACACGTGTCGTATTGAGGTCACGCAGCGGTGAAGGTCTCGGGTCCCGGACCAAACCTCTCTGAAAATAAGAGCCTTCGGATGTTGACCCCGAAGGAAATCTTCCAGGGCATCTGACCTTGACCTTTACTCGCGCACGCGCCTTTATATTTCTTCAGTACCCTGACCCTGTTATGAAAGGATCTTATCCACTTTTCTATAATACAATATTAGAAAGTGGAATTTGAAACATAACCAATGTGTTATTATATTATTTAGTATTTATTTGACGCCATCCGCAATTTTTTTATCGAATGTAAGTCTTCAAATGAATTTGACGAATAAGATAATACACGTACCATTTCTTTTTCTTACTAGCGAATTCTCGCCCGCTTCATTGCGTAAAAAAATGGAAAGGAGTCTGTAAAATCCATCAAATAAGCGGCCAACGACGAAAAATTCCGATCGAATTGATATAGTCCCATGAAGATACGTCCATATATTTCGATGTGATTAAACCTTAAAGAAACTATACTTCTTTTATATAACAATTAAATAGACCTTATCTCAGAGATATAAGACATATTTTCTTATTACTTTGCAAGTATATTGAGAAACTTTTAATTATTGCGTTACATGTAACTATATATAACAGAAACGTTGAAGATCTATTAAAGAAACTACGCAACGGTTTTTTAGTTTTTAGTTCATGATATTAGAATTCCTTTAAATAAAGAATTACATTGTATACTAGCTGGTACCCGTAACATCGTTCTCGAATTGATTTTTTCTTCCATGAAAATGTGTGCCTTATTAAGTTTGAATATGAACTTTCTTTCATTCTTAATTGCAATTTTGTTAATACCTTATTAGTACTTAACCCCTGTACTCCTTTTACCGATTTTAGATTATCATTACAATTTAACTTTTATAGAAAAAAAAAGTAATTACAGTAGATAATACCTAGAAAATGTTACCCAGCAAAAGTCTCGTAATTACCGGTTCTATTTTATTTAATGTGTCAAATCATTATTAAACATAATAACATACTAAACATGATATCGACTAGATTCTACCATTTATTGTACAATTTAGATCGATATTGCAGATTTTTTTCCTAAGAAAAAGCTATATTCAACACATCTATAAGCTTACACAAACACAAGAAAGTATATTGATATTACAATTTAGTAACGTGAAGTGACACCTGGCGGATTTTTACATGTATGAATAATAGATTTTTCCAATAGTTACCTCTGAAGCCAAGAGATGGCGCTTAGAAACATTATTATAAAATGTAAAACAAGAAAACAATTAAAAAATATCGAGATTAATCATTTTTTTATCTTTTAAATTGTATGGAAAAAAACATATTATTGTACAACAACAGCTTCCATCAACATGAGACTAGATTTGAAATTGAATTGAAATGAGATTATATTTATACAGCCATAGTTGTCGTCATTATATTGCCGTAAAGCAAAGGATCATAGGCGTGTTGAAGAACTCATAGTACACTTAGTAATTATAAAACTCAGTATAACTACCATTCAAATGAGACTCTACTTTTGTTTTCATTAAGGGTAAAATAAAAATCAGTCTCTAAGCTTTATAGGTCACTGCAAGGTAAAGTACCTTCATTGTTATTATTACTTTTAATAATTTATTTGTTCTTGTCCAATTTCTTAAATATTTATAATAATGATGTTACAAATATTCACATATTTTTTGGCATTCCCATTCGCAAAAATCGTAAAATCATTTTGCGAATATAATTCCTAAATATTATGTAATATGATTTTTATAAATTGTAGAATGACTATTAAATTAACTATTATATTTAAAAGAGTAAAGAAACGCAATCTCTTTTATTCTCTCTTTATTATTAATCTTTTAATATAATACATTTCTGACATTATATTTAATACTAGCTTCTGCCCGCGACTTCATCCACGTGGAATAGTTACTTTGGGGTAACACGCAGCAGAAACACTCAAAAGGAAAAAATCCCATTTTTGAAACATTCTCCAATAGTGCTCAGCTCTCATTGCACGTAGCTTAATAATATATAGCATATAGCCTTCGTGGATAAATGAGCTATCTAACAATGGGATTTTTTTCAAATCGGACCAGTAGTTCCTGCGATTAGCGCGTTGAAACAAACAAACCCTCTAGCTTCATAATATTAGTATAGATTATTATTATTTATTATTATTTCTTTTACTGACTACGCTATTGACATAGCAAGATCTTAATAGCTTCACCGGATTACCATTTTATAGATTACTTACTCTTCTCTCGTGCATCACTCGAGCCGTCACTCAAATAACAATAACTTTTGATAGAGTGAACCGATTTTAATAAAATACAGACTAAGTTACTTTCAAGGATATGTTTTATGATTTTCTTGGTGAGGATATATTATTAACCCAGCACTTTAGCAGTGATTCGTGTTCATACAAAGACACAAACATTTCTAAAAATGATTAAAATATATTTTATCATTTATTCCTACATACCTGCAACATTTTTTTTTTCCGAAAGTCGAAACAATACAGACACTAACACACAGAATACAGACTCTACCATACATAATCTAACGTAGATTAATACATGTATTAAAGATGTATAGATTCAATTATGATATATTCTCAATTCAAATAAACAGCACCTATTAGATTAAATTCACATCGTATCAAGGGTCAAAGACATTCACAAAGCTTGAGGCACCCCTAAATAACCAATTTTATATTTGAATACGCTCATGTATCGATCGGAGACAATGTGAGGTCATCAATATTGCGATATTATTTTTCATGGATATTGGAAAAGTTTGATCCAGTATTTTTTTTTATTCTCCAATAACTACCAACTATGGCTCTTTTTTACGTTTAAATTAATTAGGGAACTTACTTTTGCATTGATATCACGTAGCATTACCACCACCTTTTTCTAAGTAAACTGGATTCTTTGCTGGCATAGTACTTCAATTAAAACTATCAAGTACGTTTTTTATGTGTAATTAATTATTCATTGGTCTTTTTAAATTTCAATACTCCCGCCAAAGACATATTATACACTAATGTAGTAAACATTGTTGTCATTAATTATAATATTCATTTACCAACACAATAAAGCAGTTATTTTCGTTTGTTTCTCGGATGTGAGTATACTAACGATAAGGAATAATTGCGTACCGAGTTATCCTCGTTTCACTTCTAAGTCCAAATATAGAATTCTTTCAGGATTTCCTGATTGCCTTTTGTCGTCAAATCGTGGGTAGTAAACATCACACCGCTTAACTTCGATAGGAAACCGTGCCGGATACCATTCATCAGAACAACTTTTATCCGCAGTAAATTTTCATGAAAAATATAATCACAATTGTTTTCTATTAAATGTACACATTTTTAGAAGTTATTTTTATGTCCTGATTATTGTCGCCACTTATGAACATGTCAGCACAGGTTATCGAGTAGTTCGTGCCATTTCCTACCGACATTTCCTACACCTAGGCTTGAGACCGATTAAGCAAGTCTAAAATGATTTCATAGATTTTTGATATGAAACATCTATAGGCGCTGGTAAGCCTGATTCTTGACGTGGTATGTATGCGAGACGTGGCGACGCGATGCCATGCGCAAGCGACTGTGCGCAATCTCTCTTGCCGCACTGAGCTCGTATAATTATAGTATAATTTGAGATTCGTTTGATTCGAACAACTTCGATGATTCACATCTGCCTGGCGTCCTGTGACAGCTCATTTTTTTTGTTGCTCTTGCAGTTAATTCCCTGTTTTATATTATCTGGTTTCAAGAAACATTGTCTGGTCGTAGATCACACGGATCGATGGTCGTTAGATCAGTCCGCGGGTATCATACAATTTTCTTATTGACATCTCTCATTTTCACTACGTCCCCGGTGTCAGATTTGGAAGTGATTTCCCACACGTCTTTTCAAAAGTGGTGTACGACGTCCGTGACAAGACATCTATGAGCGAAGTCTATTGGAATTCAACTAGGAAGGTCAATGCTCAACTAAAAGTACTCATGTTGGAATGACACCAAAATTTGGAATACCTCAATCATAGTTTTCTTTTTTTTTTTTAACTTTATTTTTGGCAATCAACCGTTCAGATTATTACTGCCATTGTCACGTAGTCAATAATATTACAAGCGTAGAACGATAATTTCAATATCAAGCGTCGTGTGAATCAACATTCTAACAAGATGGTGGCTCCCTTGTTAGAACCTTCCATAGAGTTTTTGTGGCATCTCAGAATTGCATGATCCGTGGTATTACTTTTCATTGACTTCACTTATGCATAATAAACTAACCATATTACATAAAACACCACCAACTTTATACAATAGAGAGTCAAGTAACACAAGATTATGAATAAAATATAAAATCCACTACATGACAGACTGAAATCCCGCCAAAAAAAAAATCTCAATCATAGTTTGGCGTCGGAAGTGGCTTTGAGAACTAATTTGGCAAATTAAATGTTTTACTTTTCGTTTTGAGTGCATTCTAAGAATTTCTATACTAATATTATTATGAGGTATAGTTTGTGACGTTGTAGGGAATAATTTCAGAAACTACTAGTCCGATTCGAAAAATCCTTTTAGTGTTATACAGCTGATTTATCGAGGAAGGATATAGGCTTATTTATATATATATAGTTGTAGGGGTAATCTCATGAACTACTGGTCCGATTTGAAAAATTATTTCAATATTATATAGATTATTTATCGCGAATGGTTATAGGCTATATATCATCACGCTAAGACCAATAGGAGCGAAGCCCTAATGAAGAATGTTTGAAAACCGGGGTACTTTCTCTTGAGAGCTTCCGCTACGTGTTAGCGTTAGTTACTTTAACTATTTCACGCGGAAAAGTCGTGGGCAGAGCCTAGTTAAAAATAAATTGCTAAGGGAACTGATAACTCGGCACATACATAGGTTAGAGTAGTAGAGCAGCGCGCCGATGGAAGTAGATACGAATCCTTGGGATTGTGCTATCGATGGTTGAAAAAACATCGTAATGCTACTATAGTATGGTGATAGGACTTTTTCTGAACCCGCCTGGCTAGCTAATGCCCACAAGTGGAAAATATATCGCTAAACTACTCACTCACTCTATAGGTGTGTTCCAGCAGCAGCACTTTTCTTAGTCCGATAAAACTGTACAGACCTTACCAGGTCAATAGCGTAATCATTTCGAAAAAACAGCTAAGCTTGATAAACTATTCCCACTATATTAAGCGTATTTACCACCTTAGACCACATCTTACACTAAAGTATGTAAACAGATAAACAAATAGAGCTTTAAAATGTACCATAGAGAAATATAAATTACTAGCCTCTGCCCGCGACTTCGTTCGCTTGGAATAGATACTTTGAGCTAACCGTAGTTCCGTGAAGCTGTTAAGACCTTGCTAGGTCAATAGCGTAGTCAGTTCCAATAAAAAAAAACTAACGTTAACGCGCAGCCGAAGATTTCAAGAGGAAAAAAATCTCAATTTTTAAACATTCTTCATTGGTGCTCCGCTCCTATTGCTCTTAGCGTGATGATATATAGCCTATAACCATTCTCGATAAATAATCTATATAACATTGAAAGAATTTTTCAAATCGGACCAGTAGTTCATGAGATTACCCCTACAACTATATATATATATATATAAGCAGACTATAAGTAAATGTTGTTGTTTTTATTTATGCTCCTCTGTGTATACATATTTTTTTAATCACTTTTCCATAGAAAAATCATATTATTATTTTATTTAAAAAAATTGTCTGATTAATAAAACATCAATCTGTATTTCAAAGAAACGTTTTGATATTTTTTATTTCACGTAAATAAAATTCTAACAGATGAAATTACGTTCAAACGCGAAAGCCTATAAAATATAAAAAAATTATCTTCATTTTAGTTCATGATTGAAATTATGTGCTATATTGCATAGGTTAGGTTGGAACACTGTCTATATAGGACAGAAACAAATTAGTTATCGAAACTTTAGATTTGGTACTTTCTAGTATCAGTAGACATAACGTCAAAATCGAGAGAAATCTCTGAAATTAAGAGAAACAGTATTAATTACTTAGCTCGAGTGAACTTGCCATTATTCATATTGTCCATGCAGTGTAAATAATGTCATTATTAATTACTTGGTACATAACATATCTATACACTATAATACGATTCCAGTAAAAACATTATGCCTATTTGATATCAGACCAGACAAGTGCAACGACTACAAAATTTGCATTTATTGAAATTAAAGTTAGTAAGTATATTTGTATAAATTATTATGAAATTTAATCATCATAATAATAATTTTAATTTACGAAAGGTAAAATATATACGAATATAAACAACAATACATAATGTGCGGTTACGGACATTGCATGTCGTCCTACTTATTATATGCGCATCAGAACAGTTAACTTAAAATTATATTTTTTATATACTCAAACTGTTAGACGAGTTCAAGCACTCAATTAGGTTTCACAATAACACCACTGTAACAGATTAAATAAAATAATTGTGATTTAACAAACAACTTTATTCCCACAAACGAGCAACCCAAGAACATATGTAAGGCAAGGACTTGCTTCTCACCCTACAAGTGAAGTGTTTTAACTATTAAAATTAGAATTAAATAACTTATTAAGGCTTAAAGATTATAAACATTATTACCATAAATAACGGTTTTCCTTATTTTTACACTTTCCTTTAAACATAAAGCCTTATACCTTACTTGCATAAATACCGCTGAGAACAGTGGGCGGGCAAGCGCAAGTAGCAGTACAGGGGGAACTGACATTAATCCTTTCTGTAGTTCATTCGCCGTCTGGCCTCACCCTCGTAGTCAACCCACGCCACCCTAACCACCGACCCGACTGCACGCCTGCCATACTGCAAGTCAACACTATTATCTACCATTTCTCAATAGATACAAGACTCATAATCATAACACGTTAAAAATAAATATCATGCGCCATTAAGTAATACATAGAAAATAACTAACAAAATAAAAGTCATAATAACTAGGGCATCTCTAAATCCTCCTGTCTGCGAGTCATGAATACTGGAATAGATCGGTATGCCTGATTTAAAAAAAATACGTTCAGTTTACCAGTCTTATTTTTTCACTTATAGTTTTAATTATATTTGATTTTAGATCAGCTCACAGTCCCAAAAATCCGAATTTATATACAACCTTACATGCATAAACACGTAAAAAAATACTTCGTCCATTTTATTTCAAAAGAAAACAAACGTAATAAATACATAGTACAGGTGTTTTGAAATAAAAGCATCTTTCTTAGCACAAACAAAATCTATTAATCCAACAAACAGAAAATGAAAACAAATATAATTATGCTAAATATAACTTAGATGCCTCCGATTTACTGTGTACATATGTTTATGTAATACATTTTCATTAAAACTAAATTCAAATGAACACAGGGTGATAAGTACAGAGCGTGACAATGCTGATTAGTTTAGGTTCTGGCTACACTTGTTGTGGTAACGCGAACCTAAGCCGAAGTCTGCAAATATAGTTTTTAATTTAGTTTATTTAGGAGCTACTAAGTTCGTTCGAACTCGCTGTCAGATAATTTTGTTATCGATGAAACAGCCAACATCATGAGGATTCATTACAACAGAGATCGAAATCGTTCGACCGGTTACGCTTCTTCAATCTCATATGGCAAGACGTCACGTAGTCTGGTGAAGCTGTTAAGACCTTGCTAGGTCAATAGCTTAGACAGTTCGAGAAAAAAAAAGCAAAACGTCGCTAGCCTCTTCACACTTGTAATTAGGGTGGGGACTTAAAATGACTAGAGTAATGAGTTGAAATTTATTTGACATATAATAACATTTTAAAGATGATTTATTTATTTATTGACTGCGTTCCGGTAGTAGCTCACAACGCTCACGCTCACGACCGCGAGTTTTCCCGTTCCACTAGCTCGCGAGCGTTGCGATCGTAAGAACTAGTGGAACGCATTTGTGGGCGTTTTGAGCGTTCAGATAAATAATAAAAATGGCGATCAAGAAAAAGTAAAACAAAAACTTTGAGAGGTTAAGTTACACTTTGTAAGTCTTAACAGTAAATTCATATAATTATGAAATTCATTTAAGTATATTAAAGAAACAATGTATAATTCAATTTTTTTATTTTAATTATCATAAAAACATACAAAATGACCTTATTGGTTAAATGAAAAATATTAAATTACCATGAAATAATTATAAATTAATTTATAAATTGAATTTTAGAATTCACAACATTTTTCAAAAGAAGTAAAATTATCAAAACTTTATTAACGTATTTCATTTCATATTTCATTTATGTATTTCAATACAATATGTTATTTAATATAAATATCCTATACCGTATCAAGTAATGACATTTTCACGGTCGCCATCTTTATTGAGAATCCCGCCAATTTTGACAACGCTCACGTCGACCCACGTCCAGACATGGGGCGTCGTGAGCTTCGCGTGAGCATATGTTATGACGTCATCAATGACGTTTTCGCCACGACCGCAACGCTCGCGGTTGTCTAGTGGAACGGCGAAAAGGGCGTTGTGAGTGTTGTGAGCGTCTCCCCGAACGCGCCCATTACTTTACTCAGAACCTCAACTAAGAAACAACTATATTGAAATGTATAGTCTGTTCTATTTTTTCTTTATTTTTCATAGATTTAGAGATTTAATTTCATTTAATATTTTATTTTATACTTTTTATTTATACTTACTGAGTTCATCTATAATAATAAATCGTACATGTTTATTCCTAAAGATACTATCGGGCTATCTTTTAACAAAAGAAAAAAACAAATAACATGTAAATACATAACATTATAAAGTTAAACAAATTTTATACAGTCTCGATAATCCATATCATAAGACCCAGCAATCGCTTATTTTTCTTGTTTTTACAATCATTACAAGTATAGAACATGATTAAAAATAACTCGATTCCATCCATTTCTTTACTCGCGTATCAAGAACTTCATATCAAGAGTAGCGAAATAGAAGAAGTCGAATTTTGTATTCTGCTTTAGCCACAGCCTTTGTCGCATACTTCCCAAAGTCCGACAACGGACCTTTGTTGTGTCACCCGTGTCACCTCGACTGCGACAGGAACATTTGTCTGAAAATATAGCCGTAGGGTTACAACTTCTATAATACACTATACATATGGAGAACCTGTAGCGGCACGGCAGCTTGTATCGGCTGAAATATCGGGTAAAACAGATATCACAATATGAGATGTCTGATTTTTGATTAATCATTATGCGAAATATGGGATTTCAAAATCACAAGCGATGACCGTAAACAGGATTTTAAGCTTAAAAATCCTAAAATCAAGCTAACGTCAACACACGTAGTTGCGACAACGTTTAACTGTACGATTCCAACCATAACTATATGTTTTCATAAATAAATCGCGATTTAGAACAGTATAATAGCCTAACTTAATTTTTTTTGTAATAATTTTTTTATACTTCAAAACAAGACCAATCTTCAGAGGATCTTCAAAGGACAATAGCAACCAACCAGTACAACCGCGAGTTTAAACGGAGCGTTACGTTCTGATAAAAATAGTCTGGAATGAACCTTGTGGGTAATTAATAATTATATATATATATATATATTACTAATTAATAATAATATTAATTATTACACAGTTGCTTTTCAATTATTATTATGTGATTCTAAATGATTTAAGTACAACGCAAGTATTGATATATTATAATTATACACCCATTATTACTAAATAAATAAACTATATATTCTTCTTTCTACTGGGTGCCAACTTTATTTATCGAAGATAATTATTCGCATTAGCATGTGATTAATTATTACATCTCTTTTGAAGTGTTTCAACAAGAAATGGCTCCCTTGTTAGAATTTTCTAAGAAGATTTTGTGCCATCATAGAATTAAGTCTATAAGTTAATTCTCATCCACTTCACATATAGGTGTATGTAGCAGTAATAAATCCTCACCGACCTAGGGACACGAAAAAATTATCGATACTTTGTGGTATCGAGTACATTTCCTTTCGATAGCGATACTTTTGTACTCGATACTTTGTATTCAATACTTTTACTCAATGAGTACTTTTTATCAGGTATCATATCGAAAGAATTACAGAACAATTTTAAGCTTGACCTCACGGTTCATGTTTATGGCAGCGCCCTCTAGTTCAATCGTACTGAACTTTCCAAAACATTGTTACATCCGTTCAAAGACGTTGAGTTCATATCCTTTATTTCATTCATTTCACTAGTTCGTCGTTCTAATAATAATATGATTGTATATTGAAGTTAAAAAAAAACATTATTTTCTAAAGCAATAAGTCACATATCGAAAATCTGAAACCGCAAATCACCAATAGGGCTCGATAAATTTATATTTTTAAGCGATTGTCTGGAGGAGGAATGGAAAATTTAATGTCCCTAAAGTAATAAAAAATTTCATTTTTTTTAAATAATATTTTTAATTTGTGGTGTTACAATTTTTTTTTAATTATTGTATTAAATGTATTTACCAATATTATTTGTTTATTTATGTTATGTTCTACTGAAGCTACTTACTGAGTGCCACTGACGTCCAGACGTATGCGTATCAGGCCCTATAAAAAGTATTCTAAGTTTTTATGAGTACGATACTTTTTTCGATACTACTCATGGGTACATTATCGATACTTTCAATTCGTTACCGTATCATTAATTAGGCCCCACGAAAAGTACTCGATACTTTAAAGTATAGATACTTTTGTTTCGATACTTTTATGAGCACGATACTTTTTTTCAATACTACTCATGAGTTCAGTATCGATACTTTCCATACGATATAGTGTCCCTACACCGACCTTTTTAACCGCTCTGAATATAGTTGTGCAGAAGACAAATGTAGATATAAATATATATTATAGTAGGCACATGTATAACATCAAGGCTAAATAAATGGCTATTTTAATGTCCTATCCTAATATTTTAACATTGATTTCTATTAACCTCTTGACTACATTAAACGACGTAATAGGCTCTTAGTATTGTATAGTCTGTGATTACCCGTTGCTTGAACTTACTAAGCTATTTCAGGGTGGTCAAAAAGATTGACGAGGACTGTAATTCTATATCTTTATGGTTTTGGATTTATATTGAAAATATAAAATTTACAGTATAAAATAGGAATATTTTAAAATATTTTAAATCGTGGAACTCCGGTTACTATATATAATATAGTTCTATTTAATAACGAACGATCTTGAATAATTCCTATTTTGAGATTCGAATTTTGATTTTCTTAAATCGGCAACACTAAGCTCAACTGTCATTTCTGACGTATGACAAGTCGATCCACAGCAAATTTATGAGATTTTCGTAGTGTAATTGTACATGTTTATACTCAAAATAATATAAAATATGCCGAAAAATAAAGGAAAAGGTGGTAAAAATCGAAGGAGAGGAAAAAATGAGAACGAAACAGAAAAGCGTGAGTTAGTATTCAAAGAGGACGGTCAAGAGTACGCCCAAGTCACAAAAATGCTCGGTAATGGCCGCCTGGAGGCCATGTGCTTTGATGGCATAAAACGTTTGTGTCATATACGTGGAAAACTTCGGAAAAAAGTTTGGATAAATCAAGGGGATATCATACTAATAGGTTTACGAGATTACCAAGATGCAAAAGCTGATGTTATATTAAAGTATACACCAGACGAGGCAAGGAATCTGAAGACCTATGGAGAATTCCCAGAGACAGTACGCATCAACGAGACAGTTGTTTATTCAGTTGATGGACTGGATGAAGACATCGAGTTCGGAGATGAAGTTAGTTCAGATGATGAAGCTGATGCAGTTGATGCTATCTAAATTACATTATACATTAGCTCTATTTATACTGTCCAGCTGTAAGTGTCTGTAAATTTATTTTCTGTTATAAATACACATGACTTGTGATTTTGTAAATTAAATCTGAGTTATAAAACATTTCAATATAAATTGTTGAGTTATTTAATTATCTCTTACATGTTGTATAAAGTATTGGTTAATAATTATTTCTTTCATTTTAAATATTATCAGTTATTAATGTGCAACATTCCTTAAATGTATTACTTGTTATAAAACACAAAAAGGGAATGTAAATAAATTAAAGAATAATACCAACTACAAAATCTTATATTATTTATCCATTATCCTAGTTGTTAATGTTTAATAGAACATATACATGTATAATCAACGCCCTTGATTATCATGACAACATTTAGAATAGATAAATAACTAATAATGTCCAATTGATTGCCAAGTTTTGTACTATTTGTAAACTGAAACATGTGAGACTTGGACTCAATTTGTAGAAGTAGCACTTAATATAAATAGTAATTAAAAGTGGTAATGAGTAAAAAGTATGTGAGATTACATTGAATTAAGTATTTTAAAATGTTTGAATATAATCATTATTTGCTTTTGAATTGAGGCAGCTGAATACGTTTGCAATACAATCAACTTTCTATTAAAATATTTTTTGCATTAGTTCCTTGCGGAGCTCAAGTTTTTAAAGTTTGATATTCAAATTTGTCTACTAAACAATCTCATGACCTTAATATGAACTTGTTATTTTCAGGCAATTTCTTACTCACTTTTTTAACTGGCTTCAAAGAAAGGAAAGTTCTTTGTTTCTCTAGTAACCTACATTCCATAGAGCATGTGTAAAACCTGACATACATTTATTTCAACAAAAACCACTAAAAGAAATAACCTAAGATAAAGATATCTTCCAAGACTACTACAAGTTTTATACAATGCTTTGTTTGTATTTAAACAAGTAGGTATGTAAATAAACTAGTTCTTTCGATTGTATCTTAAAAATCAAATACTTCTCTTTGTGGTTAATTCTGCCTTAGTAATATAATTTAAATATAGCATAGAATATTAACATATATTACTGTATAAATTCTGTTTACTGATGATCTCTAAAGAAGTTTTTTTGCTTTATTTTTTTTTAATATAAAGCCAAAAAACAGTTCAGTTTAAACATACAATATAAACCATTTGGAAATAACAGTTTATATTAGACAATGAGGTTGTAAATTACATAATTTTTGCTTAACTAAATTCATTTAATCTTTGTCTATGTTAAGCTATTTTGTGTATAAAATGTAATTCTGGATTGAATAAAATATAACTAATACATAAATATTGAATTTCCATATTATTTTCATTTTATTTGTAGTCTGGTGAAGCTGTTAAGACCTTGCCAGGTCAATAGCATAGTCAGTAACTGAAAAAAAATCTGTATGTGTGTATGTGAACTTATAAATTACTGGACTGATAAAGATGAATTATTTGTGTATATTCAACTAATTTCTAGAATGGTTTAGATTAGTAATTAGACCTGGTAGGTGACGCTGCAATGTGTTTCCATAATTTTATTTTCAAGGCAGAACAACGTCTGCTGAACCTGCTAGTTCTTATACAAAAATGGTCAATCTTAAAGAATTATTCACTTATAAAAAACACCAACTTAGGTTTCTATCTCAATTAACTTTAGTAAGAGGATAATAATGTAAGATTTGTATGGACATTTTAATATAGTAAATTTTGCTGGCGGCAATTAACAATGTCATATATTTGATTAGTTTTCATGAGTGACTTATTTTGAAGATAACATACTTTGTGAAGATACTTTAACATTTTGCTTTCAGTTGAGTTAATAATTGTTTTAGGAAGAACCCTGATATTTTTTTATCATACTTTATGGGGTGTACAGTATTGAATGATTGTGGCAAACTGTGTCAGGAAAAAAAATGAATACAATGTACCATAGTTACTGCTGAATTTGCCCTACCAAATATGTTATCCTACAAAAGTACATGTGCAAGCCTTGTGACAATATAAATCAGCACATATAAAACATCTGGGTGATCTAATAATCGTTCCATATTCTCATCATGAGGTATGGAATACCGCATACTATAAATTATCAGCCTTATTTTACAATTTCAAGCTGCAATATGATGTAAACAGTTCATTATGAGGAACACTTAATTCATGCTGGAAAATACATGTCAACTTAGCTCATTTTAAATATGGTGTTATAATATTTGTATAAGTAGTAACACAAATACTAATATGAGGAAAATTTTGTATATTTTTATAATAAGGCAAAGTGAATTTCTAAAAGCTAGTAATATATATATATATATATATATATATATATAACAGAAATATATATTATCAAATGAAATGTTAATTTTGTAATAACAACTAAAAAAGGAACAGGATACAGGAGGAGGTCAAAAAATTTACAATGAATTACAATATAAAAAGGGACAAAATTTATTTTATATATTTGAAATTCATATGCTTCTTAGACTCATTAAACATTACATTGTTTTGATGACACATCCAAATAAACTTTATTTTTTAATCCAACTAATTATGTTGATTTTTTTTTAACCCTGAAGTATATTTCACACTATATTACAAGGCGAGTGTAGTTTCCAAGAATAGAAGATATAAAGACGCTAATATTTCTATCTAATTTTACTAATAGGGATGTAGGGAGTGTACATTTATACATATAATAAAAGGGAACGGGACAAAAGCTGTACATTGAATATCTTAAAGAAAACATATTCTGGTGGGACTTACAATCAATCTGTCGCTCGTACGAGATTCACACAAAGACTATTGGACGATTTTCGACGAACCTGAGTATGTTAATAGTTTATACACCGGTAGAACATGTAAGAAATGTTTTACATATACCGAGCGACCGTGTAGTCGCTAGCAATATTTAAAATCATTAGTCGATTCTCGTTCTAAATAAGTTTAAAAAATAGGTGCTAAATATTTGACCTAATTATTTCGTAAAACGTAAAACTAATATACACTAAGCTGATTTACGCAGAAACGAACTGGTGTATATATAAATTAATCACGACCTGTCGTGCAGTCCGGCCCGCCTCCCGCACCTAGGTTCGTGCCCCGGTTCTCTTTATTCGACAGTGCTGCGTTGCCATGATAAGTAGTTACGTAATTATTAACCTTGAAAAGGGCCCCTTTAAAGTTGTTCATTAAAGCTAGGTTTGATTCTTTTACGTTTAAAAGTTTTAGAACAAACTTTTACTAAGGTTCTCTTTGTTATTTATTAGTATTTGTTTTGATATTATTATTTTATAAGTTAAATACACCACACTACACTATCTTACTTAGAAGACATTTACGAATGAGTTATGGGTGCATTTTGAAGAGATCTGATATAATAATATTTATAGAGCGAAATAACATACAATATATATTTTACATATATAAGGACATTAACATAAATATATATATCACTTGTAATAAAACACTAAAGAGCTGAAATTAATAGTTACATTAAATATATCTATCTTCTATACATATAATACTAGTGACGGGACGAAATCTGTTTTTATATATTGTAAACAAAATATTTTGGTAGGGCTTACAATAATTAATAAAGCACATTACCATAGTTAAAAAAAATTTTGTTTATAAGCCCCCAGTAATGTAAATTTGATTTATTCCTCAACCAATAGATTTTTCTGAATGAAAGAAGAAATTTTAGATTCGCATTAGTTTATTTAGGATGTTCCGTAAATCCGTGTTCCACTAGCTGCTACCAGCGACTTTATTCACGTAAAATTTAGCAACAAAATTTTGTTCAATAAAAACATGTGCGTGGTATTGGCTGTAACTTTTTTATATGAGATTAATTATATTAGATCAACTATCTGCCAGTTCAAGTAAAAATCGATCCAACCGTTTCAATCAGAACAAACAGGTAAAAATTTAAAAAATTGGCTTATTGTTAAATTACCGTATATACTTTCACTTATATTTAGTAAAATTGGTTGTTTTTAAATTACAAACAGACGCTTCAATTTGTTGATGTGAAACATCTATAGGCGGAGGATAGTTGGCGTGGCGACGTAAAACACGAACTTTGCACTATTAACGAAATAGTTAAAACATTTGCAACCCTATCTGTATTAGTATAAGATTCAAACTGTTTTGTCGGCCACTCGTTCTACTAGTGTTACTCGGTACGCACCGACGACCTACCTACATAAATGCCGCCAAAAACACCGTGACTGCGCCTCGTTGAATTTTTGTATTAAATAAAAATGAATATCTATATAATAAAATAAATAAATAGACATTATTTTAGGGAACAAATTTGTAATGCTTTATCTTTTCATTATGCCATAGCTGATTCCTGTCGTAATTTGTCCTTTTAGGCATATAACTTATACAAAACAATTTCAATGTTTCACATCTGCCAGGCGTCCCGTGACGGCTCAATTTTTTTGTTTGTTTTAATGGATATTCACTATGAACTGGAGGACCAAAATGTGAGTCGAAGATATGATTTATACTTTTTTTTTATTTAACTGGCATCACAATGAAATGGAAAATGTTGATATAGGTGTTTGTTTATTTTCATTAACATATTGTTTGTCCTAAATTTTAAGTTAAGTTGAATATTTTTTGCTCTTCATACAATCTTCTTTGCCGATCCTCTTCCTTACAATTGCTTTCTTAGTGAGTCTCTACGTTTAACAAAGAAACTACTATCCAAATTTCATATTTCTAATTCTGGCTGTGCGTTTATGAGTCAATCAACCACCTTTTTTTTCTTTCTCGAACTGACTACGCTATTGGCCTAGCAAGGTCTTAACAGCTTCACTGGACTACAAAGGCGAGCGGTTAAGGCACTCAGCCGATTTTATTTGGGCAACTAGCTCAGGGATGCACGGCACACCTTTGCTTGGGTTGTTCCCTGATACATGCAATTCGCGACCTATCTGAGCTAACTTAAGCCTAGCACATATTCATACTTATATGAGTTATTGAAACATATACGTGTAGCAAGCATACATACCTCAACAACTCTTATTATTTCGTATCGTATAATATTCTAAACTATTTCAGTTTGATAAGAGAAAAAAAAAACTTTTATGTGTAGGCATGCACATGTGTGGAGGTGATATGTGTAATGTTGTCGCAGTGATGAAAGATTTTGTGTCACTGTATTGCGCGAGCAGTACGCTCAAGGGCTCCACGTCGAAGGAACGGACCTAGGCTTGAACCGCTTCCGAGGGGGGGGGGGGGCTAATCTGGTAATCAACTACCTTTTTTATATATCTTGATATAGTATTAATAGAAATGGAATGATAGAGGTCTGCCGTTGTGCGCGCAGCACGCAATAACTTCTGGATAGATTTCGAGCAGTTGTGTTGGTTGTAGTGAAACTATTGTATACTCGTTGTGCGGTTTTTGGTAAATAGATGGATTCGCATCACCAACGACCTCGACATGCTTGAGTTATAATGCGTTTGCTTCAGATTAGCGACGCATGGTATAGTAATATATTAATAAAATGTATATTATTACTCGGATGTCAATAGTTGTGAAAACCAGAGTAATTCAATGTCCAAATTATGAAATTTAAATAATTCAAACTATAATTCATATTTGATTGAAGAAGGCGTTACTTTGCGGACATCCATCAATGAATACTAAGGTGGATGCTACTTTGCACTTCCGCCTGGAACTGATTGACCACTACTACGTCTAACTACAACAGTTATACGTAGTTAGTATTTATAATTGTAGTTAGACGTAGTAGTGGTCTATCAGTTCCAGGCGGAAGTGCAAAGTAGCATTCACCTTAGTATACTATAATTCATTTCAAAATTAAAAAAGGAACACAGTTACTCTAATGATTTTAGTTTTTACTTATGTCGGCTGTAGTCCGGTGAAGCTGTTAAGACCTTGCTAGTTCAATAGCGTAATCAGTTAGAAAAAAAAAGACTATTGTTGGTAGTTCTTATGACTATCTATTACCATCTATTATGACTATCTACTTATTTTAGTATTACTTCTTAAGTACTTGATCCTTATCTAGACAAATAATTATCATGATACATTTAATATACTGATATTAACATTTTAAGAAATTACGTTTTTTTAAAGCTACTTGTTCAGCGATGTGTATTTTTTTACTGTGCAAAAGTGGGGCACGCATGTACAGAATAACAACAACGATGTCGTGGGTATTAACTAGTATAGATATAAAGCTGCTTAACATTCCTGTCGTAGTCCAGTGAAGCTGTTAAGACCTTGTTATATTAATTAACCGACTTCAAAAAAAGGAGGAGGTTATCAATTCGACTGTATGTTTTTTTTTTTTTTTTTATGTTTGTTACCTCATAACTTTGGACTGGCTGAACCGATTTTGAAGATTTTTTTTATTTGAAAGCTAGTGCTTCCCGTGTGGTCCCATTTTTTGGTCCAGTTCTGTCAACGGCATCCAGTGCAAAACCGTATAAGTGTTAAATTTGCATTTGGTGTGTATACGACAAATAGACGAATAACTCAATATCATGCCAACCAATTTCGATGATTCCTTTTTTATTGTAAAGGGTGTTCTTCAAGGGTAGTTTGATGAGAGTTTGGTTAGGTTCTGATTATGGGATCCCTGACAAAATAACACAACTTTCAAGAAACAAGTCTACTCCTTTCTTAAGGGCCTGCAACGCATCTGTGATTCCTCTCGTGTTGCAGGTATCCATGGGCGACGGTGATCACTTACCATCAGGTGACCCACATGTTATAAAAAATTATGTACACTAAAAATGGAAAAATAAAGTAAATTTTCAAAAAAAAGAATTAACCGACTTCAATATTAATCAGAGGCATAAAAATAAGGCACTGAAAACCGGAAAATGAATAGTTTATCAAATTAACCAAATTTAATGAAACATATGAATATGTGTGCTACCAAGAGATGCATTGAAAGTCGGTGCCTTTGTACCTAGATGTAGATGATATGATTTTCGGTTTTTTTATGCCTCTGATTAATATTGAAGTCGGTTAATTCTTTTTTTTTTGAAAATTTACTTTATTACATAGTCAGTTCGAGAAAAAAAAAACTTTCCTGTCACCCTTACTGATTTGGCGAAATAACACAGAGATTTAAAAACTCTGCAACTAAAGCAAGCCAGCGTTATGTTTAACAATTAGGGCAGCTTATTAGTGGCAGTAAACAACTTTCTAGCAGTTTGTTCAACACATGTCGCAAAATGAAGGTACAATGACTTCTTATCTGTTATAGTGCGTTTAGACAAAATAGCCCAATATCCTTTAACTGTAGGTTCACTTTAGATCATAGTAAATATGCGATTTACATTGCAAAAATATTTTGTCAAATCTGACACAGTTCCGAAATTAGTGCAGTCAAACAAACAGAATCACAATCTATTGAATTTTATAATTAGTTAGTATAGAGGTTAAGAGTGCCACCATTTACCGACTTTTTTTTTCGAACTACGCTATTGACCTTGCAAGGCCTTTACAGCTTCATCGGACTACGAATGGTGACCATATGTAACCTCGGCGTAATTATAATCTTCCCGACAAACCGCGTACAGAATTTGGCGAAACCTTATATTGCTACATTGTACTAGCCTCTGCCCGCGACTTCGTTCGCGTGGAATAGATACAGTGGGCTAACGCTAAAACGCAACGGAAGTTTTCAAGAGACAAACGTATCCCAACCGATAGCGGCTCAAGTCTAGGCGGTAGCGGCTCAAGTCTAGGTGCGATCCCTCGGCAGGAAGCCCTTGAGTGCGTTGCTTGCGCGATACAGTGACACAAAAATTGACATCACTGCTACAACACTACATACACGATCACCCCCACACACGTGCACGCCTACACGCTTACACATGGAAGTGGAAAGGTTTTATTTTTTCCGTTATCGTACTGAAAAAACTCTAATTTTCTGATAATAAATATATGGAGGGGTTGTTGATGCGTGTATGCTTGGTACACATATGCGCCTCAACAACTCAAACATATATGTAACAGGCAACAGCCAAGCCGAGGTGTGCCGTGGACCCTTGAGCTAGTTGCCCAAATAAAATCGGCTGAGTGCCTCAAGCGCTCGCCTTAGTAGTTCGGTGAAACTGTTAAGACCTTGCTAGGTCAATAGCGTAGTCAGTTCAAAAAAAAAAAATAACGAATCCCAATTTCTAAACATTCTTCATTGGTGCTACGCTCCTATTGGTCTTAGCGTGATGATATATAGCCTATAACCATCCTCGATAAATGAGCTATATAACATTCAAAAATTTTCAAATCGGACCAGTAGTTCCTTTTTTTTTTTAACGCGGGGAAATCCCTTATGGATACCCACCCTCCCGAGGGAGAGGGTGGGTTATGTCCGACTCGCACGGACTAAAACCCCACGGTGTACCGTCAGACCGTAATTGTTGGGGCGGCAAGGGATCGTACCTGCTACTCAACCTTGTAGAGCCGCCCCAACGGTCCGCCCGGCGGAAGGAGACTGGGTACACACCAGCTGCCTCCCCTCGTCCGCCGGACCCGTGCAATGAGGAGATGAGCCCCCCGGTCCATCCCCTCAGGTCCGGCTACAGTGGCAGGAGGAGTTGGGCAAAGCGCCGCCTCCTCCTGCCAGTCCTCTGTTGTTGGAGACGGCCACTCAGAGGATCCACCTCGCGGTCCCTCTCCGCCGCCTCCTTCTGCGAGATGACCTCCTCGCAGAAGGAGGCCACTGCTCGCCACGCCTGTTCGCTGCCGAGCATAGCGGAGACCACACTCGGCAGTGACAAATTTCTTCCTACCGCCGCCGTTAGAGTGCGGCGCTTTCCCTCCCACGCAACACACTCAGAAAGCGTGTGCTGCGCGGTATCTTCCTCAGTACCGCACTCGTGACAGGCGGCGGTCGGCTCCCTGCGAGCGATCCGGTGCAGGTACCACCCGAAACAACCGAGTTCGGTCAGTACTGCACCAGCCTGAACGTCAGGGAGCCCCACTCCCGTAGGACCAGGCGGACGGCGTCAACGGTGTACGCCCCAAAGCGCGCGTCCGCCAGGTCCTGCATCCACGTCCTAATTGCCCCCTCCCACAACTCATGCCTACTGAGTTCTTTCTCCCTGGGAGCCGTAGGTTCTCCACTACGTTTCCTCGCCGCCGTGAATTCGTACACGGCGGCGAGAACCCCTGCCTCCAGCTCCCAAGGAAGGGAGCCGGCGAGCGTAAAGGCCGCCGCCGAGGACACCGTGCGGTACGCCCGGATCGCTCTCAGTGCCACTGTGCGCTGCGCATTACGCAGCGCGCGCACCTTATCGGCTCCGAGGGCGTCTGCCCACACCGGTGCCCCGTAGGCTGCCATCGCCCGCACGACTCCTATATAGAGTCGACGGCACCCGGCACCCGGCCCCCCAATATTGGGGAGCAGCCGGCCGAGTGCCGCCGCCGCCCCAGCAATTCGCGGCCCGAGCCCTGCAAAATGGGGCTCGAAACGCCAGCGCCCGTCCAGGGTGAGGCCCAGGTATTTCATTTGGGCCCCCACCCTGATCCGGACGCCCTCCACCATTATGTGGGCCTCAGGTGGTGGCCCCCCGCCGAGGCCCATGAAAAAGTATGGCCTCGACCTTCTCGAGGGCCACGCTGAGGCCCAACCTCCTTATGCGCCTGACCACGAAGGTTGTGGCCATCGTGGCCAAGCACTCCACCTCCCTCCATTCGCCCCCCCGGGCTACGACTAGGTTGTCGTCCGCGTAACATATTAGACGCGCTCCATATGGGAGCACGCCGCGAAGCACCCAGTCGTAGCCCATAATCCACAAGAGCGGCCCCAGGACCGACCCCTGTGGAACTCCTCTCTCTGTCGCCTGCCGGATCATTCGCCCGTCGCCGTCCACGTAAGCGACTTCCCTGCCTTCCAGGTACGCCTCCACCAGCCGCCGCAGATACGGGGGCACTCCAAAATATCGGAGTGCCTCCCGTATGACCCCGTGCGGCAGGCTGTTGAAGGCGGGGTTAAGTGGGGATGAGGTACGTGGGGGGGGTAGTACCTCGGAACTGCTGGGGGGGAACAACAGGCGTAATACAGCTCCCTTGTGGAGCTTTAGCCTGCCCTCCAAGACCGTAGTGCGTGGTGAAGAGCCACATCCTACTAGAGGTGGCCCTGTTGGCGCAAAACACTACGGCTCTAGGCTGGAGAGCTGACAAAAACTCCTGAGTGTGGCATATGAGCAGCGCACTCAGTACCAGGCTAGGGCGGAGGAGGGTCCATTTGGATCCCAACGGTTTAGTACCGGACAACGGCTGGCGGGTTGGTGGTATTAACCAGCTCCGGCAGGCGTACTGCAAACATGGAGGAGGAAGGAGCCAACATGAAAGCAAGGTCCAAAAAACTACTACCCCAGGAGGGTACCGCTGCCACCGGCAGCGGAAAATCCCTCCCCGAGCTCTCGGGCTCGGGCTGCCCCACGTTTTCTGGGGGGGGGGCAACACTTTGCTTACCCAACGGACCCGGCATGGAACACGTATGATGAAGGACGAGAGCAAACATGAAATGACTATGGCAATCGCAGATAGGATTTCGAAACTCTCCTCAGAAATGCTGAAAGATGCAGCCATTCTGGAGTACCATTCCGCCCAGAGTAGTGAGGAGAGCGACAGTCAGGTAGGAATATTGGACGCCGAAACAGTGGATTCGAGGGAGGCTGGCCGACACTCGCCGGTCGCGGATCTAGGGCGTGGGAATAAGTCGAAAGGTCGACCCGCGAAGACAGATCACCAAGTGGACGTGGCAACAGCGAAGGCAAACTTTTCCCAGACTTCGCGCACTGACAAACCGCAGAAGCAGGTAGAAACGGAGCAGGAGATTGAGACGATCGCTGCAAGAGTGCGGCAGGAGCGTACTGTAAGGAGAAAAGCAGCTCTACCCAACGCTGGAGAACAACCCATGGTTGAGCTACGCAAGAAGGCTTTAGGGGATCTCGAAATGATGCTCTGCGTCGCTAAGAAGTCTGGGCAGGGAGCATGTGTTAAACCAGTGAACGAAGCTGCTTATTCAATAACAGACGTCATCAACGAACTGTGTTACCGGACCCCGAGTGAAGAGCTAGACAAACTCCAAACCGCTTACAAGCGGCTGGAAGAAACGAACGCTAGGCAAGAAGGTGAATTAGCAGGCCTATACAAGGAGATATCGGAGCTGAAAACAGAACTCGCGATAATCCGCAATCAGGTGTCAACCGCGGGACCAATTCACACGCAGACAGTGGAGGTGGAATGTGTAGCAGCAGCCTGTCCACCATCACAGCGAACAAAAAGAGTAAGGTTCCATACCGCTCCCGAGCAGTGTCCAGGAGAGAAAGGACCGCCATACACAGACTTAGACAGGAGGTTTGAGGATATGACCCGTACTCTATCAGCTCAAGTGGAGGAAATGGTGAAAGCACATCTGGAGAAGATGAACCCCGCAGCGCCTACTACTGGAAGCATAGAAGGAAGGAAAAGGAAGAGGAAGAAGAAAACACTCGCAGCCCAAGTCGCGGAAGCAGCAATCGTTCAACCTGCTACCACTCAGGAGGTGCAGGTAAGGCACGAAGTTTGGACCACAGTGGGAAAGAGTGGCTCTAAGACGCGACCGAGTCACACGAAAGTGCGAACCTCGAAACAGACGTCCGTCAAAATGGCAGTGCCGCGTTCATCTGTGGTAGTACTCACTGTCCCACAAGACGCCGAGATTGACTATAAAAATGTAGTAGCAGTTGCCAAGAAGAAGGTCGATCTAACAAGTCTGGAGATACCCTATCTCAAAATAAAGGAAACTGCGAATGGAGCACGTAAACTCGAAGTGCCTAGAGCAACGAGTGGGGGAAAAGCCGACAAGCTTGCTGACAGCCTGCGATTAGTATTCGCTGAAGAATTCGGCCCGGACATCGTTAAGATATCGAGACCAGCTAAGAGCATAGGTATACGCTTGACAGGGTTGGACGAGTCAGCAACCAAGGAGCAAATTACAGCGGTCATGGCACACCAAGGGGAGTGTTCGGTGAACCAAGTCAAGGTAGGCGAGATTCGCCGAACGCCGTACGGGTCAAAGTCGGCAGTAGCACGGTGTCCCGTGACTGCTGCTAGGAAACTGGCACGGGAAGGCAGACTCCTAATGGAATGCGTTGCGGTACCAGTGAGGCTATCAGAGCCTAGAGTAACCAGATGTTACCGATGCCTCGAAACGGGGCACGTGAAACAACAGTGCACTGCTCCAACTGACCGGAGCGAGCAATGTTACCGCTGCGGCAATACTGGCCACATAGCTGCGAGCTGTACGGCCACACCTCACTGCTCTATATGCGCTGATAGGGGCTATAAAGCTGACCATGTTTTGGGAAGCAGGGTATGTGCCACAACTAGTCAGAGTGATAATGTAAGAAAAGAGCCGTGGCCACCGAATAACACGACGGAGGCGGCACCCAGTTCCTCCAAAGGAAAAGGACAGAAGGGACGAGGAATGAAAACCACCAAATAAGATGGCATATAGGTTCCTACAGGCAAACATCAGCCACTCGGCTGTTGCTCAGGACCTCTTGGTCCAAACCATGGCTGAGTGGGCAATTGACGTAGTAATAGTATCTGAGCCATACTCCATCCCGCGTAGGTATAACTGGGCGGGGAGTACATCAGGTACGGCAGCAATAGCGATCGCAGCCAGCAGTGAATCCCACCTGATGACAGTGTTGGACGAGGACCCTGACTTTGTTGCAGTCAGATGGAGGGAAATTGTCATCCTGAGTGTATACTTCTCTCCCAACCGGCCCTTCGCAGAATTTAAAGAGTTTATAAACCATGCCGGAGTTCTTATAAGACGTATCCCGCCTGGCCCTGTCTTGGTGGCAGGGGATTTCAATGCCAAATCACGGGCTTGGGGATCCCCGGTCACCAATGTTCGAGGAAATGCCCTGCATGATTGGGTTTTGGAGATGGGACTCTCCGTTGTAAATCTGGGGACAGCAAATACATGTGTTCGGCATAATGGTGGTTCCATTGTTGACATCACACTAGCCACATCGGATATAGCGCAACGTGTACAAGGTTGGAGGGTAATGGAGGATGCGGAATCTTTATCCGACCATAGGTACATAAGGTTCAGCATCAACCGAGCCCCGACAACATCTGCTGCAGAAGTTCCAAAATCTTCAGCACCTAAATAGGCAGCTAAAAGACTGAACGCTGACCTCCTGGTTGAAGCCGTAATAGTGGCATCCAGGATGCCAATAACGGAGGAGCCAGTGGATATATCACAGGAAACCAGTTGGTTCCAGAAGACGATGACAGCCATCTCAGATGCTGCCATGCCGCGAATTAAAATATTCCCACCCAAGCGCAAGGTATTTTGGTGGACACAAGAAATAGCGCAGCTACGCGAGGTGTGCATTGCAGCAAGACGCCGCTGCGCCAGACACAGCGCACTTCAAAGTAGCCGATGTGCAGGCAGCCGCCTTGTGCCCCGTCGCGCCACATCGGTAGCAGTCCGCCCCTCTGTTAGACGTGGAAGGGCACATAGGACGGGTGTGCCCTAAGCCCATGCACTTATAACAGCGCATGTCTTCTCGTCCAATAGGAACACCCGCGCCACGCTCCAGCCGACCAGGAGTTTTCCGTCCTGGACAATGCTTTTTGCTGCCTCCACAGGAAGGGACATATGAACAGGCCCCTGCCCTCCAGCGCTGTGCCTAATTTCACCGGCCTTGAGTAGGCCCTCATCGCAGCCTGCCTTGGCCGCCACGATCGCCAGCACCTCTTCGCGCGACACCGAATCGTCAAGGCCGACGATCCGGATGTCAGCTTTCTTAACCGGTCTGGCGACCGTGGCGACCTCTGCGAGGGTCGCTTCCAACCTTTTGGCTAGCTGCTCGGCCTTTTTTGCACCATCGGAGCCAGATATTCCGGTTATTTCAATAATTCTGGCTCCAGTTGCCGTCTTCCGGACGTTGGGGCTATGAATACCCATTTCCGCGAGAGGAATCTCCTCCCTCGCCTTCAAGAGCACAGCTCTATAGTCCACTCCTTTTTCACCGCTGAAGGCCGCAGCGTTATTACTACTGCAGCAGAACGAGGAGTAGCCGGCAGCTTTTTTAGACGCTGTTTCGCCGTAGTTTTGCCAGTCGTCGAGACAGTGGTTTGAGGTTTCAGTGCCTCTATTGCTCTTGCCTTCTTCCGGCTAACGACTGTGATCCAGTCTGCTTCAGGAACAGTCACAGCCGGAGTAGAAAGGTCTGCCCACTCCAGCCCCAAGGGAACAGTGCTATGACTAGCTACCGTCTGGGACTTAACAGGTGCTGGAGCCTTCGGCTTAGGCTGAGGGGCCGCCGAGGTCTTCGGCTTCGGCTGTAGGATCGCTCGAGCCGCCTCCTTTTTATCCGCCGCTAACTGCGGGCGGACGGATGCTTCAGGAGGTAAACGTCTCTCCAGATTATCCACGCGCGCCTTTAGCATATTACTAGACGCCTGGATGGTCTCCTGTAGCCGCGAGACTGCCACACCAATTGCCTCTTCCCAATTCTGGCTAGGAGCCTCAACTATCAATGCCTGAGGAGGAGGAGGAGGAGGAGGAGGAGGAGGGGGCATCCTTTTCGCTTCCTCCACCGCCTTTTTCCATGCGATGACCTCCGCTTTGCGGTCGTCTACTTGGTGGTGAAGGTTTTTAGTCTCCCTCTTTAATTTGAGGGTTTCCTCCGCCACCGTTCGGTCGGCCAGGGACTCAACCACTTCCTTCAGGATCCTCGCCGCCCCCTTCAATTTATTGACGGAAGGTCCCTGCAGGTTCTTTTACTTTTTCACGACCTCAAAGATGGTCGTGATCTTGTCCTCTACAAGGACCTTCAACGACTCTGCGTCGAGGACGTCAACATCTATTGGAAGAACCGGGGTCTCACTTTCTGCCCCGGAACTGGCAGCCGAACCAGTAGCAAAACCAGCTTGTGATCCCATGGTAGAGCCAGTCCTGGATCCTCCCACAGAGCCCTCTCCCACGACTCCTCGTCCAACACCGCGTGACCGGACACGTCTTCTGTCCTTACCTCTCTGGCGATGAGACACCTTCGTCTGGTATCGTTCCTCCCCTTCGGTGTCAGAGTCATACACTCGTTTAGACACGCTCTTGATGGTGTTGGGATCCATCTTGGCCGCCTCCGCCTCCTCAGCTTTACGCGCAGAACGGGTGATAACCCCCGTTCCATCCTTATTACTAGTTCTTAAAATTAGAGAATTTGAGTCCATTTTTGTTCCCACGAGAATGGGGGAAATACAGTCCATCCAGGCAGTGCCCCCTGTACCTGGGTAAGCCTAGCGTAACCCGTCAAGAGAGTCGGCCGGTTCTCTAACGGGGGTCGCACAAGAGACTGATCTCCCATCAGCCATACATCCTCTCGCTGTGCGCCGCCGCTTAGGATTGGGGTAATTTTTTATAGAGGTTGTCTTCCTCGTGGCCCAGACAGTCAAGCCAAGACCCTCGGTCTCATTTGGAGCCGCGAGACATGACCACGACACTCCAAATGAGTTTACGAGATCGGCAGTGGAAGGTAATGCAAAATGCCCCCCTTACCCGTCCGACGGCAGTGTAAGTGCACGCCGGACCCGCCAGCGCCTCATCGTCTGCTCCCTCTGATATCCAGAGGGATGCAAGATGAAACGCCCCCCTATCCCGTCAGGTATCGGCCGCCGACCGAGAAGCGGTCGACGTTGCTCGGGGTGCACCACGTGAAGGTTCCTGACGCCGCACCCCGGACCAGTAGTTCCTGAGATTACCCTCTACAACGTCACAAACTCACAAACTTTACCTCTTTATAATATTAGTATAGACTTTGTTAGTCGCTTACTTATTGTCATATTCTAGATTTAGATCTACTATTTGATAACTGCAAGATTATTTGTATTGTCGGGTCACTTCCTATTCATTTGCACATGCTGTATTTTTGTTTCTTTTAAATATGCCTGCTCAGCTCAGTAAACAAAAGATTCGTAAACTAGCTGCCAAAGCGTTTACAAGTCTACTTTTTTTATTTATTATATCCAACCTTCTAAAAGTGGCAACGTAGTAGTCACGCTACCACATCTAGCTAAACTTATAACAATTAAAATAATCCACTTATAAACATGGCGAGATTTGTGATAAACATGCGATTGATTGCTCTGAATATCCGTTTCGTTAAAAATCAATTCATATAATAGAAGTTATTTGACCATCCAATTATAATTGATGTTATACAGCCTAGTAGTGATGCAATATGCGAGGTTTCACAGCTCGCTTTATATAGTTAACGACCGCCACACATCGTTGGTACGTGAATATTGGACGTTTTTCTTTGTTTCTATTTTATAGATAGAATTATTAAACAAAGTTAGGTTAGCAGTCAATTTGGTTATAAGTTACTATACTGTCACCGCTGGCAAAACTAGTGTCGTCCCATCTATAGCTGCCCGCTGCTCTATAATTATAATCGTTCTAACTACAATCACTTCCACGCCCATTATACTATTTGACAATATTCATCTACGTACGTACATACGTTGGAAATAACAATATAAAGACGATAACAAATAATCAAAACAGCCGAACGTCGCAAATTTCAAAATAAAAAGTTTTTTAAAGAAAGAAATAATTCATATCCAAATATACTATTAAATAACTGTCATTAAGAAAAATTCTACTGCTTATTATTATTTTATTATAAACTAATACTCAAATAGGATTCGAAATAGCGCATATCTGTCAATCAAAACTTCAAAGTCCTATAACTGATTTACTGTATACTACAAAAATATTGTGTATCTTGCTCGAGGACATACATAGATTTAGTATTATCAAATAATACTAAAATCGAAAATACTAAGAGTTTCTTGTCTACCTCAAGTGGACAGCCCATCGTTTTACACGAAAAAATAATTGCTTTGTTCCGTGGGTAAAACGAATCTTTTAAAATTAATTCTAGAATCAACTATGATATTTTATTGCAGTCTCTCGGTGTTCAATACCGGCAACATTTTTACTACTTTTTGTAATGTTGCCAACTTATGCGCTGCCATATTGAATTTTGTTGTGCTTCGAAAACATTGTGAGCACGTGGATTATTGGATAAGATTTAGTAAAATTTTGCAGTAATATTATCAATTATCACATTTTCGATATATAATTTTGTTACATCACTTAAAAGTGGGACAATTTAGCTCGGATATCAGAGTAAGTGCGCTTTTATTTTAAGCCGGCTGCTAGATCCACATTTGGATCATGGAGGCACTTGCTGGATTGTCTGTTATAGAGCTATGTTGATTTATTTTTTATATAAAGGAATGTTGTAAATTGTACCAGTGTATTGCCGTAACTGACTTAAATTCTGTCAAGATATTGACGTATGTATAATTGCGTAACCTTTCATTTACGATACCACATTTGCTTACGTGTTCCAGTGAAGGTTTCCACATAACACTTGTGACCCTCACCGAACAACATTTATTAGTATTTTACCTTCCGAAAAGATCAATAGCACATGTTTGCCTCGTTATTATTCCCGTCATACGGTAGCTAATTTTATTAATATTCTTATAAACATAAATATATTGGTATAGTAGCAGTATATTTCGCTCAAAGTAGTGTTACTTGTGTACAGTTGTGTAATTGCGGATATAAAGAACTATGAAGAACTATATAGATGTATATGACATATAAATATTCATAAATTAATTATTTTTTTATTCATTTATTTGTTTTAATCATCAATCCATGTGGTATTGTGAAAGTAAATAAACACGCGGGAAAATAACCTAATTTTTAATAACACAATCTGTTAAATTATTGTGATAATATTATCAATAAGAATATTGACTTTTACTGTTAAAAATGGAGGTTACAAATGTAAGTATGTCAACTTCTTATCTTAAATATTATCAAATTGGCAGTCTTACTAGATTATTTACATCAAATTTATTGAGATATCTACTATAATAGAGAATATAATATTATATACATTTTTATTTGTCATTTATTAAATTTGTGTTTTGAAAATCAAATATTATAAGTTGATTAAAAAGAAAACTTTTAAATCTAACAATAATAACAATTTCTGAATAATTTTACAGTATGTCTGATAAACTTGTATATTAATAAATAGAATACTTATGTCATATTTCATATTTTAACATTTTTGTTTTAGATTTATAAAAGTGGCTTTTTACAATGGCACCTTGTCGTCAGTTGCTTATGTGGTCAGTACCATCAATAGCAGTCTTATTGGGCATTTTTTGGTTCAAGAAAAAAAGAGAGTACGCAAAGTCTGACCCTGGTGGGAGAGAAAGACTAAAAAGTTTGCAAGAAGAATTAGCTGAGGCATTGATTGCTCAAACTGAAGCCAAGAGAATTACACCATTAGGAAAATCAGAGCGGCCCATAATTAAATCTGCACCAATTGATATTGTACCTAATGGTAGCAACTCCCAGAGATCATCTCCTTTGGAACTAACTGATGAGGAAATTGATATGGAAATTGAGAAAATTATTAGGAAAAAATCAATTGAAAAAGAAAAAAAGATGTCAGTTGGATTTGACAAACAAAACATGATAGTTAGCTCAAGTTCAACAAAAGCTTCTTTTATAGTACAAGAATTACAGGCTGATTTCTGTATGCAGTCTAAAGAAAAAATGTCTTCCATAACTAACAATGAGTCCCCTAAATTGGATACTAATATAGAACAAGAAAGTCTAGTAATAAACTCTAATGAATCTTTAAATGATTTACAAGTAGCTAACTTTGAAACTGTTAACAAAATAGCTGAAGCATCAGCGTCGGCAGTGAGTGCTGATCCAGAACATATATTAATTGACACTGAGGACTTAACTCTCAACAATAATATAGAAGAAGAGACAAATGAAAGAGACAACATATTCTCTACAACTCAAACTAGACGCATATCAGAAAGAGATTCTGCAAACCACAGTCCAGTTGACCCTATGTTAGTTAGCCCATCTATGTGTCATTTTTCAGATAGTCACAGTGAGGTAATTACTTGCTTAATATTATAAAGTTGTATTTCTTCAGTGAGTATGTTGGTTAAGATTATTTGAAATATGATAAGTTATCTTTTTAAATTTATTATGTGCTACTGATAAGTAAATTATAAATTTAATTTTCAGGGTTCAAGTGACAGCGGCAAAGGTTGTTCTGAAGCTGCTAGTCCACCGCCAGCTAATATTAACATAGCACCATCAGAAACAGAACTTAGAATACATCAATTTGTAATACCACAAAGTTTAGTTGGTTTATTAATAGGTAAACAGGGATCTTTCGTAACTCAGATTAAAGCTAAAACAGGTGCAAGTGTTTATGTCAGAAGACATCCTGACTCTCTTAAACAAAAAATTTGTGCAGTTGAAGGTAGGTATCGAAATTGATATTTACGATAAGACACTGATGAAGCTAAGACAAAATATATGATTAATTTTTTTTTTTTCAGGAACTCAAAGTGAAATTGAAGCAGCTCTAGATATGATTAAGGAAAAATTTCCTGAAAAGAAATTCCCCAATTTTTCTTTACAAGAAATTAGTGCTGAATTATATCAAAAATTAGCCCCTCTAGTTCCTGAATTTCTTCAAGTAAGGTGTATTTTATTTTATCTATACCTTATATTACAATCAAGAAATGGCTTAGGACACTTATGGGAGCTAAGATGACATTTCTCAGTGTTGAAAGTCAAGAAATTGAAAAAAACAACCTACTTCTAGGTTTATGCATAACATCTATAAAAATTGTATTGATGTTGGTCTATAATTTTAGACCATAGAATACATTAGTATTTTTCTGTTGTTATTTTGTAAATTATCATTTATAAAAAAAATTAAAGAGCTTTGATTTCTAGTTTCCTATACTTTTACAGTTGCAATAAATGTTTAAAATAGTAATGATGCATATTAATACTAAATATTTACAATCACATTATGTAATTCATTTCATGAAGTTTGTACTGACTTCCTTACCTACCAACAGATCAACTTAGTGTTACCATTATATTACAATCTCATTCTTCGCAATTTAGATTTTGTCTAAGGTCGTCAACTGGGAATATTAAGTATCTAATTTTTCATTGGATGTTTAAATGATTCTTATAGTATATGCTACATTCAATAATTATATTTATTATTAGCTGTTCCTGTGACTCTGTCTGTGTGGAACTTAATGTAAAAAAAACAATCATCTGAATCGTCTGAAAAAATCATCTGAATGTATTAATTCCATTAACTTATCTGCTTTTCTCTCCTGTTTAAGTCGCGTCGTCATTAAGATTGCTATAACTTTTAATAGTGGCAACCAATTTTAATAAACCAATACTAAATAATACTCGCATATCCGCTTTATAATTTTCTTGGTGAAATTTGAATGTGAATGCAGTACTTTAGCAGTAATGTTCAAACAAACAGACATTCTAAAAATGTAATTTAATATTTTTTTCAAGAAAACTACAACAATTTTTCATTGTGTGTTATAGTTTTAATTTATTATTGAATAGATTAACATTGCATATGATATTCAAACCCTAAATATTCTTTGAATATGATAATCGAAAGAAATGTAAATAAAAATGCTTAAGACAATTCCCACAATTTAATTTTGCTAAAGATATATCCTAACTAATATAATAAATGAAAGTCTGCTTGTTTGTTCATATGTTACGCTGTCCTGCCTTCATTAATTAATAGATCATAATGATATTTTGCATATAAATTTTTAGGGGTAAAAAAGGACATATTTTATTTAAAAAAAATGTTACTGAGGAACAAAAACAACTACTATATAAATTGACAAATTCATTACAGTTTTGTACTTGACTGTTTGTTTAACATTATTAATTTGACAGTTACAAAGAGTAAATGTGAATGTGTGAACACTGTATGCTTATAATGTCAGTTGCAGCTCGTGGAATCGGTGAACAATGACACGATAATGACATGTCTAGTGAGTGCCGGGCATTTCTTCCTGCAGCAGCCGCTGCACCCCACCTTCCCGTCCCTGCACGCTTTGCACCGCCTCATGGCTGCCACATACCAAAACCCGGATGTGCCTTCTCTGCCACGCCCCGTGAAAGGTGATCGCCATTTATATAAAACTAGTTATCCTTTATATGTACTATTAACGACGGACTTTTATTTTTCACAGAACTTATATTCATTTTTGATATACACTCTTTTAATTTAATCATTGTAGCATTGTTACATTTCAAAATGGGCTAAATTCAATTTTGATCCTTCATATAACATGTTTAATTTTTTTAACATTTACAGTTTTTATACACCGAGTACGAAGTTCCAATTTTACCTTTTCATAAGGTTTTTAATTTTTTTTATGATCTTCGTATTTTATGTAAAAAATTTGAAGATCGTTAAAATATTAGGGGCTAAAATTGGACTTGCTTACTTTGAAATGTAAGAACTCGCATGTTTATGTTATTTTTGGTTGGAGAATTAGATTTTTGGTTGGTGATTACGTGTCTTGTCGACAGTTTTTTTTTTTTTAAATTAGTTTGAACTGGTTTCAAGATAATACGTGGTTTTAAATTAAATATTAAATTTTCTCAAATATGTCCCATTATATCTAATCTATTTTTTGAGGTTTTTTGGTATATGGTTACAAAGTATTGTTATAAAGTAACAATATACACTATTGTGTATCGAAATTGTCGTGATAATGCGTTTATGCATAATTAGCATTAAAAGAATAAAACTTTTTTTCATCCACAGACTTTTCGACTATTAAACAAATCAGAACAGTAAAAAGAAATATGCTAGCTAGTAAATTACAACAAACCCTAAGTGGTATATGTATATAAGTGATTTTAAATCTATAAAAGAAGTATATGTATCTTTATAACATAATTGTACATTTTTTTTTTAAATAATAGTAGCATAAATACTCTACAATATTAGCTATCGATCAGTAAAAGTCCCGCTAAAATTGAACCAAACCGTTTCAGAAATTAGCGGTACAAACACTTCAATTTAATTTATTTGTTTGTCTAAATTGTATTAATTCTACGTTGTTATTAGAATAATGTATTTATTAAATAAACACAAGAGAATAATAATGTTTATTACAAAACAAGTTTGAATTGATGGAAACCTCGGATTTTTTTCTTTTATAATTTTTGATTTTATACAAATGTGAAAATATTCTTTCTGATGTTACTAGATTAATCTCGTCATTGAAATTAATTTTCGATTAATAATGACCCAAGAGGTCTAATTTTAGGGATTCACATAAGTGTATGATACCAAAATCATTTATAAAAAAAATATTAATGTCACAATAGAAGGATCAATATGCGCTGCCCCAACTGAGAACAACTGGTAT
This sequence comes from Antheraea mylitta, assembly GCA_014332785.1. Lineage (NCBI taxonomy): Eukaryota > Metazoa > Arthropoda > Insecta > Lepidoptera > Saturniidae > Antheraea > Antheraea mylitta. Next base: position 11,174,574 of record JACEII010000003.1, read on the forward strand.
CGGGCGCAAGTAATATCTACTTCTGAAGAGAATGACACTTCTGTGGTGAAGCTGGTAGACTTTGGAGGGTACCTCACTGTTGACAATGACCAGCTCAAGCAGATACGATCAGACTTCATGACACTGCCTTTCCAGGCAACAGAAGCTCTTCTGGCATTTGTAAAGCCATCTAATAATGGTAAGTATATAAATTAAAATGTTCATTAATAACTGCTCTTTAGTCTTTGCCTGTTGAATAACTTAACATTGTTGGTTAATATTGGGTGATACTGTAGCCAAAAGATAAATGACATTATAACTGTATAAATATACATAATTTTAAATGTTTTCATCAATATTGTATTACTAGTTATTATAAAACACTCTTAGTGTGTAATCAACGCCAAAATTGATTTCAAAAGTTGTTTCTAAAAAAAAACTCATAAATATATATTACAAAATTTTATCTTTTATATAGGGCTTATCCCTTAAATCCAATTTTAAAAAGACTCAATCATGGTTGAGTTATAATTTTACTCTATATTGTTGTCTTATTTATAAAAATATTAATCACAATATCTTCATTTAATATGGTAGAACCCAATGATGTTATAAATAAAAAGGTTACTTAGATGATATTTTTACAAAGCAAATGGCATGATAACACACACATATGTAGAGTATATTGTAACGCCACGCTGTTTTAGATAAAATGTGAAAATAAGATGGCATATTTTCTATCAGTAGTGAAAAAGAAATAGTTATATGTTGCTTAGATAAGGGCGGATTGACGGGACATCCGTCAAAAATAAACTAGTTAGCGGAGTTTTAATAAGACGCTGTTGAAGCGATTAAAGCGTAATTATTATTATTCATAATAAGGTTGAAAAATCTCACATGAGGTTAGGAGTAGAGACAAATCTGAAGACATCTCACCAGGGGGGAGGGATGAAGGAGGTGGTTAAAATTTTTTTAAAGACGTACCACGTAATTAATGGACCGTCCCTAAGAAATGTTGTAATACAGAAGCGGAGTGGAGCGGCGAGGCTTTGCGTATAATGGCGGGTCTAACGGCGGGACAGCTGCTGCACGCACAGGTCGCCGGGTACGACGAGGCGGCGGGTCTGCCGCTTGTGCACCTCTACCTTACACTACACCCACAGGTAAACATACACACATCTCATTTATAATTATTGCATTTTATAGAACAACTTTCTTAAACAAGTGTTAGGGTACCTACGCACTATGCGGTTAGCCGCAATCAGAAATATGTATGAAAAAGTGGTTTTTATACGCACTGCGTTGCGGCTGCCGGCCGACCGCTCCGGTTGTTTGGAGCACTGCGGCCTGAGTGTCGGTCAGCCAGACGATTACTATACACAGTATGCAGATTGTGCTACTGTGTGGTTGCTCGCTATTGACTGTATACATGTTCATCGACGCTCGCGCATTTTATTGATAACAACAGACATTTAAATATTTATTTCGATATAGAACATTTTATTATTGAGATACAAGATAGGCCAGTGATCTGGCATTTTTACTTTTACTATCTACTTGCTTGCAAATAAGGATGCACCCGGTACCTTATCATTTGTTTATTGTTCTGTATATAACGCGAATAAATATAATAAATAACTGTGAAACCTTCGACGTCTATCTTCGAAATGAGTCAATTCAACCGCAAGTCACGACGGTTTTTCAAACGCACGTTCCGGTTGCGGCTGCGGTTACCCGTTATCCGGCTAACCGCAAGCGCAACCGCACCCTGCGGGCAGCCGCACGGCTGACCGATTTGCGGCTAACCGCATACTTCGTACGTAGGGTGGCAGGTAGGTAAGGTGGTAGAGCCTCGCTGAAGCTATTACTGGTTTCAGCATGAACGTGTTGACTAACCCGGGGTAGTACCACCCGACCCACAGAAACACCGACGTGAAGTAGCAGTGCTTGCTTGGAGCCAAAAAATGTCCTGTTCTATTTACTTTCCCATCTTAAAATATTAAAGTAAAAGTTCTTTAAAAACATTATATAATAAATTCAAAGACGATTTACTGTAACTATGTGTAAAGTTGAAATACACATTTTTTTAACTATTTTATTTCAGCAAGTGATATACCTGAACAGAGAGCTTGTGGAACGTGGCCTGGCCGAGTGGGACATCCCACTGGATTCATAATAATTAGGCTCCGGCTAAATTATTTACTAAATATTTCGCAATGATGCTGACTAGTTGTATAAAATATGCATTTCGTTTGTAAATAATATATAAATCAGATGAAAACTATACCAACTGACAGTTGAAGTGAAAACTTCAATGTCAGTTTTTCACCATTTTAATCTCGATCGCTTTTAATTTATACAAGTTGTGACACATAGTTTGTAATTAATAAACTCTTTCCTTTATTATATGAACGCTATTATATTTAAGTTTTTAGTATTAGATATTTAGTACCATTTTTTGTTACACTGTTTATTTAATTTGGTAAAACTATACTTTGTTAAATTGTAAAGTTGTTAGACTTTCATCATGTGTTTGTATTCTTCATATAAATCATTGTTCATATGTAAACTTACACATCTGTAGAGGTAAATATAACAATACATTTACAAGATGTAGGTACGAATTGATATAGTGTACTAAGCTGATATAGATTAATTTAGATGCTTATCGGAGACTCACTGTCTAACATTAATAAAATTAGTTATATTATTAACCATTTTGATATAAAATTCAGGATGCTCATTATAATACATGAGATATGCACTGCCATAGTTAGCATTTAAATAAAAAATACAAAATAATAAATAACAAAAATCATTATTTGCAATCATTTTTAACTTTTAATTCAGTTTTTTTAATTTATTAGTGCCAAATATCGATATATCATCAGAACAAAACAGTACGATTTTGATTCGAAAATTGGCTGCGAATGCCTTATGTAATGTGCCTTTTTAAAATTCTTTCTATAAGCTGTCTTATGTTCGTCATTTTTTTTCACACAATAATACCTTTCAAATAACAATACATTTTTGATCATTTACGAATATAACGATAATGTGACAACAGTGTTTTTTTATTGTATATTTTCTAGTGTCGTCATAAAGAACTATCGACGACAATTCAGCATAATTATTGTGTATACAATTTTCACACGCAATAAATATGTATTCATTTCGCTCGTAAAGACTGAGATTATGTAATTATGTACAGTTGTTGTTACAGTGTAAAATATTTGTAAAATATTGAAAATTGTAAGATGAGAATACGTTTGTGTGTCTGGTCCGATATTCGTGTGAATGTTTATTTATTTTCCGACCAGAGTGTATATTCTGGTAGTTGGTTGTTCTATACGAATTTATTTCGATATTATATTCTGTTTAAAATTGCACAATTTATAATTTTCTATGACGGGAACGCGCGACGTGTGCAAGATTTAGTTGACAATTACTAAAATGTCGAGGCTATAACTTAATACCTTAATAATTAAAAATTACACATTATACTTTTTTTCATAGTGACCGTGAAATGCGGTCGTGAATGATTACTGTTTCAATATTAAGGAAAAAACGAACTTATCAAATATTTTATTAATTTAAAAAACTAAAACACGTCAATACCTATTAAATAGAAAAATGATTTGAGAAACAGGAATATGTACTTTACTATTTTGTCTGTAACTATTTGTGTATAAATTATTATTTAAATAAGATTTCAGTTCCTCTTTTAAAAATATGTTTAATCTGTGACACTACATATAAACAAAAATGTTACTATAATGTACCCCTTCTTTTTCTAAAATAATACTCTCTTTCATTTCTTTCTCATTGTTACATAACTAAATATTTTTAATTATATTCTGTGTCACTGAAAACTTTCGTTTAGTGGTAATTCATAGTTACATTTTAGATATTGCATTCTATAAAAAAATACCAATGTAGATATAGATTTTAGGGTTAGTTTATTCCATTTCCTTCTGTTAACTAAATTTGAACATATTTACAGTGTCTGTAAGCGATTTTTTTTTCTGTGGAGCTAATAGATATATTCTCATAAATAGCAATAACAAAAATCCTACACACATGTCCTAAAAGGTATTAAAAATAGGAGCGCGTTTTTGTCAAAGATAATTTTAATCTAAATACAATTTTTTTATCTATGATCAATTTTTTTTTTCTCTAAACGTCACATTGTAACTGTCTTTGAATTACTAGTTATCGCTACAAGTTCTTTTCTTTTACAGTTTCCATTCCATGTTCCAGATGGCACTAAAACCGTCAGTATAATGTCCGAGAATTATGAAATATATGTGGTCGTGTTTTGAATGTAAATGGGGTTATAATGAGCTCTTCGACTATCCTGAATTATTGATAAATTAAAAATAATGTACATATTAAATAAACATAGTGAAATACACGCACTCGGTTTACGTGGATACTCTTATGGTCATTTCAGTATTTAAATATGTTGAATATTAGTGTATAAATTAGTAACTTAGTTTGTATGCGTTTTGTGTAGTGAAGTTTGGCTTTTATGGGAAGTTTCAAATATGAATAGTCGTTTTCCATTACTTTTTTTTATTATGTTAATTGTCAATGTAACGGAAACCACTACTCGTTATACGTTTTGGCAGAGACCGGTAAACGCACTAGGTACAAACAGCTGCCATTTTGGTTTGCATTTTGATGACGTCCCTCTTGTGTATATAGACTATAATATATTTGTGGTTAATAAATTGTCGTTTTAAAAATAAATATGTTTTTTATTTTGCGAATTGTAGGTGGTAGAGCCACGCTATAGCTATTACTGGTTTCGGCATGAATGGGTCGGCTCGCTCGGGGTAGTACCACCCTCTCACAAAAAACCAACGTGAAGTAACAGTGCTTGCAGTCGCATTTCGTTCGATCAGTGTGAGCACCGAAGGCCTACCTTCCCTCTTTCTTCCCTTCCTCCTTTCCTCTCTCTCCACTCTTCCCCCTACCCCCAAATACAGGCTAGCAAACGCACTTTCAATTCCTCTGGTGTTGCTAGTGTCTATGGACGGCGGTGATCACTTAACACCTGCATGTTCGTTTGCCTTCTATGACAAAAAAATATATGCGAAGGTATAAGCAAACATCGGGTGGTGTTGAAACAATGTCCTGCCTGCCCTGGGCAAGGTTCAAAACCCTACTAGGTTACTATACATGGCGGACATTTCGACGATCCCATGTTTCGGGTGCCAATATTAAAAATGGTGTCCTTATTTGTCCACGGCATCGTCATCTTCGGGGTAACGCAGATGCTCTCAAGATATAGCTTTTTAGAATTACAAGTATTGTAGAAAATTGGAGCCAATAGAAAGTTGTCAATCTTGTGACTGTACGGTTGATAACACGTGTGACCAGTGGCGGATTTGTCCTAAGGCCCAGCAGGCCGGAACTAATTTTGTTTGTGATAAATCGGAAGTCAAATATGGACCACCGATTCCACAAGATAATGTTATTCTTCAGCCCTTACACAAAATTTGGTTTAGTGAAAGATTTCTTTAAGGCTGTAGGCAAGAGTAGTAAAGTATTTCGAATATGTTTTTACCAAATTAAGTGATGTTAAATTAAAAGAAAGCTTTTTCATGGGCCCACAAATAAGATAATTAATGAGTTCGATGTAATTGTTACCAGGAAAGAACTAGCGGCCTGGTTGTCTTTGAAGAAGGTAATAAATACAAGGATTTTAAAGCAAACAAGCTAAAACGCAGACTTTTTACTCGTCGATTGTTAAATATATGAAACGATGAGGTGTAGAATGTCTTTAACAATACATTTTTTTACATTCCCATTTCGACTTTTTCCTCCTTAATCTTGGAACAGTAGGTACAAAGAAGTTTAACGGTTTCACCAAGATATTAAACGTATAGGACAGCGTTACCAAGGTAGATGGAATGTCAACATGTTAACAGATTATTGTTGATTTGTTATCCAAGAGAATTTCACAGTTCACAAATGAAAAAGTTCATTTATTGTTTATTTCTCCTAATGTATACAGTATATATCACAATTTTTAGTTGAAATTCAGAATACAGATAAGACATGTTTAAAATTGATTTAAAACTGTCACACTGTTCATATTTTCTTATGGAATAAAAAAATGGTCTCGACTCCTTATTTAGTTATTTAGCTAATCGTTCACAGTATGTCTCGAGGCATTCGTTCATAACATTAATGAGGATCTCGGTAGAAAACATCCCATCAAATCAAAATTCATGGTTTTAGGAAGCAAGTTACAAATCATTCTATTCTATCCGCCAATCCAGTGATAACGATTATGAGCAAAAATATAGATAATTACTCATCGATCCGGAACTTCGTTTTGAATTGCAAATAAATAATGCTATAAAAATTGCTTCTATAGGATAAAAATATTGTATCGCTTTAGACAGTATTTTAGTGTCACACTGAGGAAAATACTAAGTAGTTGACAATCTACTTCTATCGAGACTTAAGTAATTACTGTGATGCAGAATGCTTGTGCCAGTTTTGTTTCGATGTTCCGCGCCGTGGGGATTTCTGAATGATGCAAATATCTTAAAAATGGCAGCACGACGCGAGTTACACATGGCTACGCTACTTTTTGGGCTAATAAAAACCAAAAACCTAAAATATGTGTATGCCAAGTTAGAGTGGAGACATGATAATCACACATTTTTCATGTTCACGCACCATTACTAAGCTATTATCGATACCTCTCCATAGAACTACCGCATTCAGAGGGTCATTCAAAAACCACTCGTTGTTGGAACAACATCCCACCACCATATCGATCCAAACAGAGTAAACTTAGCTTTAAACTCACATATAAGCACTACCTATTGCAACTTCAAACTCAGTAATTAAAGTGACGTATAAAGTTCAGTTCGCTCATTTTGTTGGTGTGTATTTTTTACTTCTAAAATTTTATCTGTTTTATTTAGTCTTAGATTTCTGGTTACAGTAGCCATACTTCTTTAGTGTGATTATCCGTGACGTGTTATTGCTACTTTTTTTTTGTTTCGTTTTTAATTTTGTATTTTTATTAATATGACCGACTGAACGTCCGTTTATCATCATATAGGCTCCCATCGAAAATCAGCTCTGCAGACTGCAGTACTACTGTATTGCACATTTTTGCTGAGTGGGTTCACCAATTGTTGGACATTTATTTTTAATTTTCAAACGTACTTTTTTTCTGTTCAACTAATTTGTGTAATTTAATTGTATGTTTGTTCCAACACTAAAGTATTTCTTCCCTTAATGGTACAAGTTAATCTATATATTGTCTTTGTTTCGCAAGTCTACTGAACCGAGAGGGGAAAATTGAGAAAAATAAATAGTCCACCTATTAACACACCGAAGATATTAATCACATGGCTCCGAACGAATTAGATGTAGATCCTCTGTACTTGATCAACTTCACCTGCGGTGGCGTTAATACGTAAGAAAGGTACTTTGCGGTAATCCCGGCAATAGGTATATTCCGAAAATTTAAAAATTCTAACCAGTTTGACAAAGAAAAACATTTCTTTTTAAACTCATACTGTTCTTAATTTTTTTAAAGGATCTATAAGTAGCCTGCAAAACATTTTTTTTTTATTGTAGCACGGCAAAATGACGGCACTATGCCTGATGGTAAGCACAGTGCAGTGCAATCCAAAAATAATAGCGACCACCGATTGACACACTATCCATCGCCGGTTGCCACTATCATGCCGGCCTGCAGAAAGCTGGATATGCACAGGCTGATCCCGAAACGCGACCCGTAGAAGCGAATCACTATTACGGACTTTTTCGCCATATACATGGTGGTCGCGACCCAGTCGGGCTGTAAAACCCTACCACCCCGCTATCGCCATTGCCTCGTTCGTTGTTCAGCAGGGTGCACCACGTGCAAGTGAGGTTGGTTTGGGTGTCTCAAGTCTTATGTTATTTGACACCCCTTACACCCCACATATTAACAATTCGGATTAATCGGTTCAGTCAATCCTAGGAATATTTTTTTAGTATTTATGTATGTTCCCTTTTCGAAAAGGAATTGAAATTATCAGGATTTTATTATTTTAAATGCCCACATATTCAACTACCACTTAAATATATTTCTGGGGCCGATTTATCTTGTTTATGCCCTTACAGTTTTTGATACATCACTGTATTTTATAGTTTCTCCTCTATTCCACTGAGAAATTCATTTATAAGTTTATTTCTGTGTAGATATTTAATAAAACAATATTGAAACGAACGTTCCAATTTTCTTATACTTTCTGTAAACCTTTACCAGACCACGTAACTATTTCGCTCGTGGTCTAAAACATTTCGCAAAGAAATAGATTGCAGTTCAATTGTTTAGAAAAGTTAATATTAGATCCCAAATGATTTACACGCTAAAGGACAATTAAAATAAACAACAAATAAAATATAAAGTTTTATTACATATTTTTCCAAGAATAAAAAACTTATATTAGAATATAGAAGCTATTGCCCCCGTCCAATTTAAAACTGAAGTTTACATACCTACAAAACATAACAGCCAATAACAAAATACACATGACAGGTAAATATGTATATATATAATTTAACAACATTAAAATCCCTGTATAGATAAAATATTTGTTCTTTATTATATGAAATAGAAATAGGTCTATTTGTACATATAAATATTATATTATGTTATATTTTTTCGAATAAACTTTATTTTAACGATTTCACATTAAAATTTAAACAAACATATACAGTGTACTTTTAGACGACCTGGGTTGTAACGACTTTTCGGTTATAGCGATGTCAGATTTAAATATAAAACATACATTTTTAGAAAATTCATTTGAAATTGAACAATTTCGGATATAATATCAATATGCTTGCTTTATTTGTAGGTAGGACTACTTAGTACGTGAACAAAGTTATACAAATTATGTGATATGACAAAACTAAGAAACTGTTTAGTGAAGGGAAAACAATCATTTAAATATTGAAGAAATTAAATTGGAATACGCCTTACAGCATATACAAAAAAACTAAACATAACGCACTATAACACATTTTTTCAATATCATCTATGTATAAGATACGTAATGAAATAAGTATTCTGCTATTTTCAATACAACGAAGATGTTAAAATAGTCTCTCCAATGTCGTTATAACCGAAATTCTAGTTCTTGTTACTTAAATGAATATAAAACCACTGACGATGCTGAACAAAACTGAACCCAATTATCAAACAACAACGTTTAGAATTAAAATTACCTTTTTTATGTCTGCTTTCATTTGTGCAATATTTTACTCATTTATTTGTTCAAGTCTTCATACAGTACTCTATTTAAATTAATTTATCCCACTTTAACCTTTTAATTATAATCTAGTTCAATAATATTCTACCTCATACAATTTAATAAAAACGACAGTATCGCAATATTACTACAGCTGTCAAAATTCGGCTACAATAAAAGTAGATAATTTAACTCCAAACATCTGCAGAGAATTTCTTCATTGATTCAAGTTTCTTCAGAAACTGTACCGCTTCGGTCTCCGATTTTCCACCTTTAACTTGAATAGCTTTAAGTATTAGGTTCCTCACGTCCACTGCCATGTTCTTGGCATCACTAAAATTACATAATAATATTACTTAATTAGCTCAATCATCAAAATTTATGAAACAGTATTTAAATTATGAATATACTAGCGGGCCCGGAGGATATTGCCCTGTCCTTATAATTAAAAAATAAGTAGACAAATTAAATTTAACCTAAACCTTTGTGAATCACTCAATCTGTTCAGTAGTTATTGAGTTTATCACAAACAGACAGACAGACGTGGCAGAGGACTTTATTTTATAATATGCAATAATTTATGTTATGTATTTATTTTACCTATTCAATACACTATTTATGTATTTTGAGTTATATTTTATTGTTAGATTAATTTTAATATTATTCTTTACTAGTTTATTATTCTTGCTTTTTTAATAGTTGCACTACCTATAACTTTTATATTTGATAACAATACGTTGATTAGTTGGAAGAAATACATTATGCCATGAAGCTCGCTAGTAGCAACTTAACATTTAAAAGAAAACAAAGATATACTTTGTTACAATTACACGCCTGTTTTTATATCTATTGAAAATGGTTTCTGCTTTTTTCCCTCGATCTGACTACGCTATTGAACTAGCAAGGTCTTAACAGCTTTACCGGGCTACTAAGACGAGCGCTTAGGGCACTCAGCCGACTTTATTTGACAACTAACTCAAGGGTGCACGGCACACTTCGGCTTGGGCTGTTGCCTGATACATGCAATTCGCAACCTATCTGAGCTGACCCAAGCTAAGCTAAGTATTCATACATATATGAGTTGTCGAAACATATGTACCAAGCATACATACCTCAACAATTCTTATATATATTTCGAAACGGATAATTTTCTACAGTATTTCAGTTCGATAAAAAGAAACCCTTCCACTTTCATGTGTAAACGTGTATGCGTGCATGTGCGTGGGGGTGATATGTGTAACGTTGTCGCAGTGATGTACGATTTTGTGTCCCTGTATCGCGCGAGCAACACATTCGAGGGCTCCACACCGAAGGAACGGACCTAGGATGGTTTAGCTATTATACAGGAACTATATATTTGTGTGGACTAATTGTGAACTGTTTTTAATTTCTTTAATTGTTGTTTTTTCATTACTACTTATCCCCTGTGGAAAAGCGTAATATTACAAATAATAAATGTAAAAGCAAACACTACTGTACAAAGTCCTCTATAAGCCAGTAAGTCATGATGAAATCGGTTATGCCATTTTATAGATGAACCTGTGCAAATAGTAGACACTTAAATGTTATTCATATGTGGACAGATCACAAATTAATAAATTAACACAAATTAATAACATTAACACATTTTTAGTCCTTAAATGTCGCATTGCTAATTATAAAATCATCGACGTAATTTTGTTCCTTCGAAATAATATTTTACAAAGAACATTTTATAGGAAGGAGATTCCATAATGTTCTTATGCTGAATCATTTTTCCGACACAAAATACATATAGTTGTTGAGACACGCATTTTTGGTACACATGCATGTTTCAATAATTCATATACGTAAATCTAGATAGGTTAGCTCAGCTAAGTCGCGATTTTTGCACTAAACAGGCGACAGCCCAAGCCGAGGTGTGCCGTGCACCCTTGAGTTAGTCGCCTAAACATCCCAAATCGGCTGTGTGCCTTCAGCGCTCGCCTCAATAGTTCGGTGAAGCTGTAAAAACCTTTCCAAGTCAAGAGCGTTTTCATTTCGAAAAAAAAAAACTTATGCTGAATAAACATAATTGATCTATGAATGATCTATTGTTTTCATTGTTTATTCTAGTTAAAATTATAAATTAAATTATACTTAATAATTACAGATCTATACATTATAAATCAATTAAATACAATACCCGCATATATAAAAGTTCCCATTGCGATTGCCAATGACGTCCCACAATTGATCCAAATTCTTTTCCAACAGATGCGTTACATAGATTTTGTTTGCTTGATCGCGTGAAAACGCCAAGTTTAATATAACGTCACCGTTTCTCTCAAACTCTTCCAGTTCCTGTAATATCATTATATTCCTTTATTCTTGTATATTATCTGTTAAAAATATGAATAAGTAATCAAAACCTACGGTTGTCTATCAGAAACAATTTTTTTATTTATGTATTCTCCATTTTCCTAATTCTTTGTTGCATAATTCACAATCACAAACTCTTAATAAAGTGAAATACAATATCAATAAAAATATAGATATTAATTCATCTATTAAGTTTTGACATTTGTAAAATTACGAAAGTCAATCAAAATCATGATTAATGAATTAAGCTTAATGGAAGTATGTCCAATTTTATTAAGCCTAATAGTTAATCTTACAAGTGAATCTTTTTTTGTGGAGAGCTTGTGCCTGGGTATGGGTGGCCTACATATTGTCATTAAAACGTCTAAAAAACAGTTGTAGAAAATCTGTAAATGGTTCGTTTCTACTGTGAATATGACACGAGTGTATATTTTAGGTTTAATTTTAATTTTCTTTAATTATCATAAGGTTAATTTTAGGTTTTAAAGATAAGGCTTAATTTTGTCTCAAATTATATTTTATTCGTTTTTCCGTTAGAAAATATTACTTCTATGCGATTCAGATTATATCGCAGAATCTCTGAACTGTGTTTTAGTTATAGGTGAAATCAAAGATAAAAACACAACGATAAGATGGCAACGCACATCTTAGCAAACTTAAGGTCATTGGTCTCCGTACAATCAATTATCATCATCAGGCTAAAGAACACTATTCTATAATGAGAACCCCTCGTTTTTGTAAAGTAAATACTTTGTTATGATTTGAAACTCGTTGAAACGAAAAGCGATGATGTATAAACATACAAATTTATAGGATTTAAGATAATACAAGATAATGATGAGTCAGAATACATAAATTGTATATTTGAAAATTTCATAAATTTTTGAAGATTTCACTACTGTCGCGTGTGAACTGAACAAGTTTTTTTTCTCTTTGGCCAAATAACGTTAATTACTCTAAAATTAATCTTAGATTTATTCTACAAGTGTTACTTCAAAGCACGTGTCGTTATATTTAAAAATGAGATAAATCCAAATTTAATCCCTCATATAACATTTTTTTTAAATTTCTAGTTTTTATAATAACGTTATTTTACCAATATCGAAGTTTCAATTTTGCCGTCCGTAAGGTTTTTAGTTTTTGTTTAATGATCTACGTATGTTGTATAAAACTTGAATATCTTAAAAAATAACGTAAAATATTTGGAACGACAATTTTTTAACTCATTTTAAAACGCTTCAAGCATAGCTTTAGCACACTCGTCACTCATATAGTCAATGACACGACGTTTTTATATAATTAAAATTGATACATACATCCTGGTATATATAATCTTGGTCGCGATGTCTGCACCCGAAGTAGAGTATGTTGTCTCCTACTTCCTTCCCGTCGCGGCGCGCGGTCGCTCGCTCCTGCAGGAACCCGCGGAAGGGCGCGAGGCCGGTCCCGGGCCCTACCATTATTATAGGTGTTTGCGTTTGCATCGGTAGCCTACAAATTAATCATCTATCTTCATTATTCTTGTATGGACACAATGTAGGCGTGTAAGGCAGAGTGCACAGTAAGCAAATAATTATATGAGAGCGCGACGTATGAAAGGCGAGCCAATTAATGCGCGCTGGCCCGCACGAAAGGTCGTACATACGGGGAATATTAAAATTAAACAACGCAAGTTAACGATTGCACTTTTAATTAAATAACCCCAATCGTGAGGACCCTCATCATCCAGCAGGAGCAGTGCTCAATTGGAAGTCACTACAACCGTCTCCAACAGACATCCAAACTGGTGACATCCGAAATTCTCCTATACAGATATCCGAAAAAATACGAAAGTACAGGGCATCTATCAATATATATTAGAGACTCGATTATCAGGCCCTCAGTTGTATGGATTTGCGATTATCCGGACTACCAATCGTGATCTATGTATTGTGCAAATTATCAAATACATGTATTGTAAACGAATTATTTCCAAATACGTACCATTTTTTTTTATTTCACGATTAAAGCTGCAGTAATTTACTATTACATAATGTAATCTAAGAAAATATGTACGTACATCTATACTATAATAAAACTGTAACAAGTCGAAATCTGTACATTAAATATTTTTTGAAAATTTTAATCAGGGTAGACTATGTTATCGATATAGAAGCCAAAAATAATATTTTTACAATTTTTGTCAGTCTGTCTGTCTATCTGTCCCTATGCACACGCATCACTCTGAAAGTACTGAACCTATCTTGACGAAACTTGATATAGTGATAACTAATATTACGAGATTACATCAAATATACTTTTCTCCCATAAAACTCAAAGGGTTCTTCAGGATAAAGGATTAAAGTCTAGAATCTAAGCCCGTATTACTCTGAAAGTACAGAACCATCTTAACGAAAGTTAACACAGTAATAACTGATATCACAAGGCTACATCCAGGATACTTTTTGTCCCATAAAACGCAAGGGGTTCTCCAGGATAACGAAAAACAAAAATTTGTAGTTAACGTAACTAGACTTTTTTGCGACACCTTAGTATAAGAGCCGGCTACGTTAAAGGAACAAGAATTTTAAAATACCTGGTTCTTTAATATAACAATATATATATTTTTTATGTCATAGGAGGCAAACAAACAGGTGAGTCACGTGATGTTAAGTGATCACCACCCTTTATAGACTCTAGCAACACCAGGTTTGTCGCTAGTGCGTTGCCAACCTTTATATGGGGGAGGGTAAGGGAAGGCAAAGGAGGAAAGGAGAAGAGAGGTGGGCCTCCGGCGCTCTCACTGACCAAACGAAACACTACAATGCAAGCACTGTTATTTCACGTCGGTTTTCTGTGAGAGAGTGGTATTAGCCCGAAAGGACACTTGGTAGCCGGTTAACGTTGTATGTTCAATGCGCATTTTGATTTATGAATAGGTTTAGGAACATTTTTTTTCAGTAACTTTTAAACACAATTAAAAGCATGAATTTATTACAGTCAGACACAGTTCTTTATAAATAATCATTTATATACTCTCTGATATATTTTATAAATAAATTTCCAACCAATTATTTTTTTCCATAGCAAAGAACAAATTTCATTTTATTATTATTTTAAACATTATTGATATTAACATTTCACCATATACAATGAACAACGATAAACGTAAACGTATGACTTGGGATTGACGCCACCTTAAATATATCCGTCGTCGACCATCAGGCTATACGAAACCGAAATACCTTGGGCCGGTGAGGTGAAATATCTCGGCGTCACTTTAGATAAACACTTAAATTTCGATTCACACACAGATAGACTGCGAAACAAAGCCGCTATGGTCTTGGGTCGTCTCTATCATTTGCTTTGTCATAAGAGTAAAATGTCCCCCAGACATAAACTCGCTTTATATAAAACTTGTTCCGTCCGATTATGACGTACAGTTGTTTGTTCTTTGCACATGCGCAAAATCGTATTCAAAAGTTGCTGGTTCTTCAGAACCGAGCCCTACGTAAATTACCGGTGCCCCATGGTACGTCCGGAATAAGGATCTCTACAGGGACCTGGAGATGCTTTCTGTCTGGGCGTATATAAAATGACTCACACGTAGTTATTTCGAAAAAGCCGCGAATCAACCCAGCCCTTTAGTGGTATCCGCCGCGAACTATGAACCCGTACCCAACGCTGCGTAGTATAGAAGACGACCGCGACACATTTTTACATTCCCTCCTGATTTAATCATGTCAGCGAAAGATCAGTACCAGCCTGTCTCTTCAAACAGAGCGTGTTCACGTCCACGCCCGTATAACCACAGATCACGCCACCGTGGTCTGGGGGTAAATTTCACTCCCGCACACCAGATTAGGCCTCGCTCGGCAACGGCTAAAGCCTAGGTCCGTTCCCTAGACGGGGAGCCCTTGAGTACGCTGCTTACGCGATACAGGGACACAAAACTTTACATCACTGCTACAACATCAAACACATCACCTATACACACGTGCACGCCTACATGCTTACACGCTGTTTTTCTTTTGCAAAGATATAAACGACATAGAGTTCTACCCTTATTTTTCCCTATCCTATCCTATCCTATATAGTTTAGAGAAATTTTTCCGACACAAAATACATATAGGAAGGAATTGTTGAGGCAGGCATGCTTGGTACACATGCATGTTTTAAAAACTTATATACATATATCTAGATAGCTTAGCTTAGCTCAGATAGGTCGCGATTTTTGCACAAAACAGGCGACAGTCCAAGCCGACATGTGCCGTGTACCCTTGAGTTTTTCGCCCAAACATCCCAAGTCGGTTGAGTGCTTTCAGCGTTTGCCTCAATAGTTCGGTGAAGCCGTAAAGACCTTTCCAGGTCAACAGCGTATACATTTCGAAAAAAAAATGCGTCGATAACATACGCTGCCACAATTATCGCTATCTTTATCGTGCAGCCAGTGCTGCACTAAACTATACCTATATTCTATACACATATTATTTTTATAGCAATAAATCGTTCTAAATATTGAGTTAATAGCTGAATTAGTGTGAAAGATGAAATTTGTACTTATTTATATTCAAATATAGTAATAATAAAATCACTGCTATTCTAACATGGGTTAAGATTACTTTTATTTTTATCTCCAAAAAATACCATCAAGCACATTATTGTCAATACCAAAATGTCTTTCAATAATAATTCCATTTTAATAACGTTTCAAAGTTAGTAAAAAAAACATCCTAAAATTATTTAAAAATCAATATTTTTGTCTGTAAAGGTACGATATGCACAAATAAACGCAACTCTTGCCGGCAACCAGGTAGCCTGTTGTTCGGATGAATATAATATATAAAACTGGCTTGATTGATTCTTTCTGGTATGGCCTCTGCCTATGTAGGTAATTTCGCCAATATCAAGTATGACAAATACACGATATAAATTTAATGACAAATATTTAGTGTAACAACGTAGAATAATCTACAATAGAAACATATCAACATGGATAAATTACTAAAAGGTACTATGTTGTGAGTGGTACAAAGATTATTTATAAAAATATTTTATAAATATATTTAAAATACGTTTTCGAAACAATTTATAACTCTTAAACAATAGTTTCAAGCAAGTGACAGTTCACGCTTCTGCACGATATTTGACGTTTCGATACGGTGTTCATATATTTTTCTTTAATACAATGAAGTACAAAAAGGTTTTAATACAAGTTGAAGATGTTTATGAGAAAGTAAGTGGTAGAGATGTTTATTTAGTTTTATGTAGGTTACTTTTTATCTTAATTGATCCTGGTAGATGATTTTTTTTCTCGAAATGACTACGTTATTGACCGAGCAAGGTCTTAACAGCTTCACCGGATTACAAACAACGGAGTGGTAAATGATGCTACGAACGAGTACTAGGCTTATTTAAAAAAAAAATCACAGGTAATCTGGTAATGTTTCAGTTAATCCGTGGATAGTTTGGATTCACAACTGGAAACGGTAGTTGTGGCTGCAATCGGGTTTTAGTTTTATTCAATTTTTTCACGTTTAAAAATACAATTGAAACCAGTGATAACCAATTTGGTGCAGACGAAGTTGCACGGGTCAGCTAGTACATAAATAAGTGCATACATCAAATGTTTGAAAATGTATCTCTTTATAATTTCTTAATAAACATTGATTTTCGTTAATATGTATACGTCTTTTAATAAACGCGTAAAATTATGCACATATGTAGTGCTTTCGATTATCCGAATGCCTAACGATAACAATTAGTCCGTTTAATCGAGTTTCTACTGTGTATATATATATATATATATATATATATATAAATCTGAATGGTAAAAATAAATACTAATATATATACTTAAACAAACTAGTTACATTCGATATTAATATAATAACTAACATCCTTAAACCATAAAAACTACATTCGAAAAACTGCTGTACCATTTCAAGGCATTTATAAAACACACACATTGAACACATACAATTGTTACTGTATTATAATATGATATAATTATATACACGCTAACGTCTACATAAGTCTCCATTAGTCAACATTATGTGGAAAATAACTGAACGTTTTTATTAGAGTCGATTAAAAAAACTAAAAGGTCAATGCCGCCAGCTCGATAATGAAACATACAACGAAATTTAATCTTTACCTGAATTGAGACTTTCGGATATAGACGGGAACACGTGGATAAGGTTTTCCTGGTTCTGGTTTGTGCTGAGCCAGCCATGTGGTGGCCACTCCTTTGTTAACTCGCCCAGTCGGAGTCTTGTACTCGACTACAACTGCCGTTATATGTACAGTCTCTGGATGCATCTAAAAATACGACAAACCAATTATAAAATATTTTTTTTGTCATAGGAGGCAAACGAGCATCCGGGTCACCTGGTGTTAAGTGATCACCGCCGTCCATAGAGACTAGCAACACCACAGAAGTCGCAAGTGCGTTGCCAGCCTGTGTTTGGGCCTAGGAGAAGGGTGGAGAGGGAGAAAGGGGAGGGAAGTGGGCCTCCGACGCTCTCACTGGCCGAACCAAACGCAACAATGCAAGGACTGTTACTTCACGCCGGTTTTCTGTGAGAGAGTGGTTCTACCCTGGGCAAGCCGATCCATTTATGCTGAAACCAGTAATAACTTCAGCGTGGCTCTACCACCTACAACAGATATATTTTACATACTGTAATCTATACAATTTAAAAAACTAAAGAGGTTGTTTGCTTCTACGCGCTAATCTCAGAAACTACTAGTCCGATTTGAAAAATTCTTTCAGTGTTAGATAGCTTATTCATCGGGGAAAACTACATATCATCACGCTAAGACCAATAGGAGTTGAGCACCAATGAAGACAGTTTCAAAATCGAGATTAACGTACGTATTGTTTAAAAATATTTTCACCTACGTAAACAAAGTCGCGGGTTTAAGTTAGCGTTAGCCTAAAGTAACTATTCCACGCGGATGAAACGGGGATCAAAAACTTGTGGTAATTAAGTGTAAAGCAGTAAACACGTATATATGACTTCGTTCGCGTGGAAAACTTTGGGGTAACGCTAACACGCAGCGGAAGCTCTCAAGAGAAAAAAAAACACAGTTTTTTAAACAGTCTTCAATGGTGCTCCGCTCCTGTTGATCTTAGCGTGATGATATGTAACCTATAACCATCCTCGATAAATGAGCTATATAACACTGAAAGAATTATTCAAATCGGACCAGTAGTTCCTGAGACTATCCCCTACAACGTCAAAAAACTTTATCTCTTTATAATATTGTATAGAAGTATACTTGAAAACATACAACAATCACTTATAATAAAGTAAGGAAAGAAAAATAACAATAAAATATATGGGCAATAAAATAAACGACAAAGCTAAACCGTGAACAGTAACATCTCGGTGATAAAATATATATAAAAAAACTCATAATCACAGCTCTGTTCGTTGCCGTTTTGTGGGAAAATCTTACTATGTAGAAGTGTTTACTATTACAAACTAATAACGCAATACAATATTCTAACGCAATCTTCTTATATAATGTACTAGCGGACCCGTTAGACCAGCGGTCGTCACACTTTACTGCCCAAGGGCCACACATGACAGTGCGAGTGCCAGTGCCGCGCCGCAGAGTATGTGAACGCTCCAATATCGACATTATATGTATACTCGTTTTTAGCTCATCGATTATTTACTTTGAACTAGCTGTGCCCGCGAAGTCGTTCGTTTGGGAGTTGATATCGAAACAAGTAATCATAGATAATATTCATTAGAACGTTTATTGAAAAAAGATAGTTTATAAACATAGGTAATTAGGTAAGAAAATATTTAAGAAGTTAACGCCGTAATAAAAATACCTGTTTTATAATTAGAAATTGTGGTGTTGAACTTTTTTAATTATTTCTTGTATATCGGCATCCTTTGGACTACATGCAATCCTCATTTTGTCTTCTAAATGGGTGGAAAGGCGATTCCGGTATTTATTTTTTAAGAAGGTCATTTTAAAAAATGAAGCTTCACAAAGATATGTTGAAGAGAATATGGTTAAAACAAATTGTGCGTAGTCTTGTAAAGATTTGTACTTGCTAGGGGCATTTCTCCAAAATTCTATGTACTCCTGCTTTTCACGGTGCTCAATGAAACTGGCTTTTAGCTGTGTGTCGTGTTTTAATTCAATGATTTCATTCATTATCTGTGTTTTAGAAAACCCAAACCGGCAAAATAATTTCATATCTTCGTTATCAACATGCCAAGGGTTTTCCACGAGTATAAAGCAGTTCTTAATTTTTCGCACATCGTCAAATCTATTTTGCATTTCTCTCAAATATTCTTTCAAATAAGATATTAAATCTTTATGGATACTGTCGGGAATAGAAACTTCGCATTGCAGAGCAGAAACAGTTAGAAAATTTGAAAAATCTCCTGCTTCGAGTTCATTTATGTATAATTGCAGTTTGTCCTGAAATGCAAACACTTTGTCATTTGCCCAATTATTTTGTTAGGTCCTTGCATCTCTAAATTCAGACTATTGAATTTCATAGTCATGTCGGTTAAAAAAGCCGCAAGTGTCCACCAGTCATTTTGTTGTAGTTGGGGGAATTCTTTGCCACTTTGTTGCAAAAAAAGTATAATTTCGTGTTTTAAATGAAAGAATCGTTCCAATACTTTTCCTTTGCTTAACCATCTGACGGCTGTATGTAAAATGACATCGCCATAATTAGCATGTCATTCTTCAAGTAGGTCTTTGAATTTTCGATGATAAAGTTCGCGCGCGCGAATAAAATTTATAATGTTTACAATCGTATTCATCACGTCTTTTAACAGGTTATTAGAAATTTTGCTTGCCAAAGTTTCTTGATGCAGCAAGCAATGAATGGGCAACAAATTAGGTAAATTCCATTCTTTCTTCATTAAAGCAATCAAACCATTATTTGCACCCACCATTGACGGACAACCATCAGTACAAGTATGTATCAGTAGATATCAATCTATTTACAGGTATTCCGTGTTTTTCCATAAATTCTTTTAGAACTTCCATAAAATCACAACCTCTCGTACGATCCTTCATGATAATTACAGCTAAGAAGTCTTCTTCTATGATTCCGTCCACTATGCAGTACCGAACAAATAATGAGCACTGAGCCATAGAAGTTATATCCGTACTAGAATCGCAAGCAAGACTGAAGTATTTGCAGTTTTTCAATTTGTTAATCACTGCCTCAAACAAATTTTTCGAAATATCTTCGACACGGCAGCGACAGGTAGATTCAGAAAGTGTAAGCTTTTTTACTTCTGTCATTATTTGTTTACTATTTGAAAAATTTTCAAATAACGTTTGAGAAACAAACAATTCGGCATCAGTAAAGGGCTTCATGCGTTTTGCTAGGATGTTACATACTTGGTACGATGCTTTTGTAATAGCCTCATTTTACCCGACTGCTGTCGTCATTATATTTTGTTGATGATGAATTGACGATTTCAAATGACTTAATTTATTCTTTCTTTGCATCGATTCTAACGGGTAGGCTTCGGTAAATGAACTATGCTTACTTGTGTGGTGGCGAAATAAATTGTATCGCTTAATTCCGACGACAGTTTGCCGGCATATTAAACAAATAGCAGTACCCTCCTTATATCCACTTATAAAACAAAATTCTTCCTCCCATTTTTCTTGAAAACTTCTATTTTCATCAGTTATCTTCCTTTTAGTAGCACATTTAGATGATACTCCCGCCATAATACATAAAATACCGCACGCGCAATCTATGAAGCAAGAAACGTTTATTCTTGTGCGTAAAAACAAATGAAATGACTCGCGTCGCGGCTCGTCACGGGCGCGGAGCGGGGAGCGCGGGAACAAGTCACGACACGATCACGCGCGAGTAGCGTTAAGAAGCTACCTCGGTCCCACTAGCACCGTTAGAATTTTCTCTTTATTTATTGAAACATGTTTATTTTTCAATTGGCGGCGCTAGTGGGACCGAGGTACCCCTTAAGTCGGTTTTTGATTTCTGTCTAGGGCATCTGGGTAAAGTTGTCTTGAAATAATTTACTTTGTCGCGGGCCGCACGAAAAACAACCGAGGGCCGCATGCGGCCCGCGGGCCGCAGTTTGACGACCACGGCGTTAGACGTTGTCTAGCTCTGATTATAAAAAAAAACCTGAGAAATTATACACCAAAACTTTCCACATGAATCACTTTATTCCCTGGTGAACCGCATGAAAATCTGTTGAGTAGTTTTTGAGTTTATCGCGAACCGACGGACAGACAGACGCGGTAAGAGACTTTGTTTTATACTAGGTAATGATATGTATCGGAAATGGGCAAACGGTAGTCCGGTGAAGCTATAAAGGCATTGCTAGGTCAATAGCGTAGTCACTTCGAGAAAAAAGCAATGGGCAAACGGTTAAGAACGTCTCCGTCCTTTTTCTCAGCCGATTTTCTACATTATTTTTTATTTAGTAGTAGCCATTGACGAGCTTTAGTGTTATGAAAAAATTGGAAACATTTTTTTCCCTTTGGCTGAAGTTCAATCACTGGACGAATACTCGCATAAGTAAATTGATAGATGACTGTGGTTGTGCGCACATCAAGCAAAAACTACGGTTTACGGTTGACCATTTTTTTTAGTTTTATTTGTTAGACACTTGAATCTTGTTTAAAGGTAAAACTATGGCAATCTCTTCATCTATACTAATATTTTAAAGAGGTAAAATTTGTAAGTTTGTGACGTTGTAGAGGGTAATCTCAACAACTACTGGTCTGATTTGAAAAAAATCTTTCAGTGTTATATAACTCATTTATCGAGGAAGGTTATATATCAACACGCTAAGACCAATATAAGCCAAGTACCAATGAAGAATATTTCGAAATCGGGTTTTTTCCTCTTCAGAGCTTCCGCTGCGTGTTAGCGTTAAACTAAAGTAACTAATCCACGCGAATGAAGTCGCGGGCAGAGGCTAGTTTGATATAAAGTTGTGTAAGATTTTAGAAAATACGAATTTTAGTACCGCGTGTAGTTTTCCCGCTGGGGCAAAGTCGGACTATACAGAATGGTGCGCATGCGGCGGGGAATACAAGAAACAGATAACATTGTTTTTACAATGAAATTTTGTAAGCAAAATACAAATAAATATGTTTTTTATTTCATTTTTTTATGTCTTTCTTCAGTTCCTAAAAATATACTGTTAAGATAATAAGCAGCGCAGACGAAGTATCTGATATCAGAGCTAGTGCATAACAAATGTTTGAACATATCATTATTCTACCTTTGATTATTGTCCGCTATCACATAAAATCATAATGATCGACTAGTGTTATCGGAACGTGCGAACAACACACAATAGATGGGAAAGGGCGAGCACTACACGATTCTCACACTCAAAGTCACGATACAAATTTAATTAACGTGTCATCGTAACAAACTGCAGTTCTATACAAAAACAACAAATTAATCAACGGCAGAATAACTGAAAACAATTTATAGCTACAGTTGTTGGAAAATATCACAACCAATTGCCATCTACTTTTTTTACGCCATAGGAGGCAAACGAACATGTGGATCATTTGATGTTAAGTGTTAACCACCGTCCATAGACACCAGCAACACCAGAGAAGTCGCAAGAGTGATGCCAGCTTGTATTGTTAGGGTAGGGGGAGGAGGAAGGGGAGGGAGAAGGGGAGAAAGGGAAGGGAGAGGGAGGGAGGTGGGCCTTCGGAGCTCTCACTGACTGAACGAAACGCAACAATGCAAGCACTGTTACTTCACGTCGGTCTTCTGTGAGAGGGTGGTGCTACCTCGGACGAGCCGACCCATTCGTACTGAAACCAGTTATAGTATCAGTGTGGCCATACCACCCACATATCTATAAATCTTGTGAGGTGTATACATATTATAGGTTACACGTGAACTTTTCAAGGTTCGTATATATAACATTACAATACTATTGTATTATACCAGCTTCGTATAGTCATAAAATTTAAACATACTCACATAACATTTTAAATAATCAGAATATATTAATAATATTGTCGATTTACCTTAGGACTTGAAGAAATAGAATAGTATCTTGGTTGTAAGCGAGGTAAAAGTTCACAAATGTGATCTAATGGCGGTTTACACGACGGTAGATCTTCTAAGATGTGGACAATATTTCTACACGCCTCAACAATAAATGATTGATAGAGCGCTTTTCCTTCCTGAGAGTTGGTAGCCATGAGAAGTAGTTTGTTTTTATCCTGTACAGATAAAAAAAAAGTTTAGAAAGATATATATTAACTTCTAACAAATTTCACAAAACTTTAAACGTTATAGAAGACTATTCTATACAGCGGGGGTGGCCAACTTGCGGTTCTTTGAAGGATTATCTCATATAATCCTTTCTCTCTCTCTCTCGCTCTCGATTAATGTACCCGAGTCCCCTTTTCATTTTTGTGATATTATATTTCAAAAAATATTATCCTTCCGTATATATTTCAAAATGTCTTTAAAATTACTGACAACAAATGTGTTAAGTGCAATGTTGTAACAAATTTAATTTCTGCCCAAGTTAAAAGAATGACATGACTCATCGAAAGCTACGCAAACGAACATATACTTAATCGACCAACTTTTCTTTACAAGTTTTTGATATCTTTTGAAAAAAAAAAACCTTTTCTGTATACCTATTAAATACGCACTAAATTACGAGTCGCGAACATTTTCAAATTTTAAAACATGGCTCGGACGAACATAGACCTTGGCTACCCCTGCTATAGAGAATATATGCAAGTAACCAATGTATTAACTAATTAACAATTATCATTAGCAAAACTATTCTTCCTTGTTCATTGTTAAGTATTTGGAACATTGTCACTTTTTCGAGGTAAACGTGTTAGAGTATTTAATTTACAACACATTATCCTTAAAAGAAAGGGAGATTACAATTTCAAGAGTGTAAAGACATTTAAACTATAGAAAAAATACAGTATACCTATATAAATGTTTAAGTGAGACAAAAAGCATTTATACCAGGTGACTGTTTAAACAGTAGCAATATTTATAGAGGCCACTACACTCGTTTCTTGTTCTAAATCAATTTAAAAAATCGGTGCTTAATAATATTTGACTTAATTATCTAGAAAAATTATACACAATCCTCTACGTGTCTATGTTAGTTAATATACAGTGTCGACGACCGTCGGGCGGTTTCACTTTTATTTGAAAGGAAACGTCAAGAACAAAACTGTTTAATGCTCGTTTTATGCTATCGAAAGTTATCAACTCGGAGTCGCTATTAAATTATAGCTTTCGGCACCAGTCATTACACTTAGGTTTATTATTTTATTAACACGTTTGTAGCTATACCTTTAAAACAAACATTAACTTAGGTTTTCTTGACTGCTTATTTGTATTTGTTTTAATATCATTATTTATATATGTTAAATGTGACCATCAAGTGTCATATTCCAGAATATTGCAAGTGTCTAACCTTTCACCTGGTATATTAATAAAATAAACATATTATATCTCAATTTTAGAGTTTGTTGCTAAAATCGCACTAGTAAGAAAACTCTACATAAACAAAAAAAAAACTCACCTCATCTTCTGTGCAGTATTCAGCAAGTTCTCTAAGAATATGTGTACGAGGTAATGCTGTTATCTCGAGATAGTGTGAAAGAGCAGTACGGTAGGATGTTGGACACGGGAATGGATTTTTCTTGGTGCTCTCCTGGTCTGTATTGATAAGTGAGAATATCTCATCAAGGTTTGCACTGGTCAGCTCTCCAAGACGATCTACTAACTTAGTATCATTTATCGGATAGACCGCCACATGGTCACCTGAAATCATTAAATTTTACTGAAAGTTCTATTCCATAATTGTTACAATATTCTTAAAATATTTGCATCACTTCTTACCAGCTTCATAACGCATCTTTGAGTCTGAAATATCCAATTCGACATGAAGACAGGATCTATCACCACCTTTATGTAACTCTCTATTGACTTTGATCTGAGCCAAAAATGGATTCTTAGCATCATAAGGTCTGCAAATTGGATATCAATTCTTATAACATATACTAATTTAGATAAGAAAAAGTTATATATTATATTTATAATAAAAAATGGAACTGACGAAAAAAAATGTAATAATACTAACACTTGAATGTTCTTGATCATAGTTAAATATCTATTTAGGCTTAAAGACTATTGTGATAAACCTACCAATATATCAAGCACTACTATACATATTATATTTGATTTTCAAATTGAATTAAAATAGGGCCCTCCCTGAAAATATCCCTCTTACAATAAACATTGGACTTCCCAAATTCCTTTTATAAATATAAAAGATCTGAGTTAACAAACAATAAAAAAAAAATTTCATTAAAAAAGAATCTGCTTCTTTTTGAAGGTATTGAAAACCTCCTTTTAGCAGCTGATTAAAAAGTAGAAAAAACTGCATATCTATCTAAAAACCCAAAGCAGTAAGATAAAAATAACTTACGGTTTTTGTATTTGCAGGGAGTGTAATCTAGCAATTTCACCAGTAAATACATTGTTTGTTGGCACTTCACCGGGCGCATGTGACACTAAATGGAATTGCCTAATCAACTCTTCTTCACCTGTGCTCTCAATATTAAACTTTTCACACACTGCTGGCCAAAATTTGTCCTTCCATGTAAGGAAATCATCTTCGATACTGAAAATTGGTAACTATATAATTCTAATAATCTTCTCCTCGTATACAGTAAATACTATAAAATTAAGTAAATACTAATTAATGAAACACATCATTAACATGTTAAACATAATGATATTAAAGATACAACTAAAATGTTATGATTTTACTTTGGTAGGTATTAACTTAATAAGTAATAAATAGCAGCTGCCCGTGGACCTACTTCATGTCAACTAAGACATTATAAAACTTTGTAATAATAAAACATAAAATTCTTTCAAACACGAAAACAATATAAAAATGTACCAATAGTTTTGGAGATTACCTACATACAAACAAAACTTAATTTTTATAAAAATAACTTAGATATAGGATGTTCAGATATGCATTAATCAACATGTTTGAAACTTTGCAATGAATCAAAAGTATTATGATGAAACAATAGGCATTGTAGTACCATACTACCCTCGAGTAGAAAATGTTTCACCAAGCACCTTATAAATGTGTTCTGGCAGCAGGACTTAAGAATCCGACCTTCTATAGAGTTAGTGTATTACCACCATTTTAAAGCACATCATCACTTAAGATCAAATCTCTTGGCCAAAACCTACAGGTTATTAAAATAATAACATATCTAGAAAAATAAATAATAAGTATACTAATTAAGATTGTATAGCTTTGTATATGTATACATTTAAAGTAAAATAGTACACTGTTGTGGAATACACTACCTGCTTCTCTGGAGTGGGTGCAAGGATAGGCAAATTTAAAATTGTTGAAATAACAATTTGTATCTTTCTGTGTATATCAGTACAATGCTTTGATTCATATTTAGGTATTATTACTATTATTATGTAGTAGGTTTTAATTGATATAGTATTTAAAAGTTTTATTTTATTTATTCACCCCAAACACCCCTAATTCTTCTGTTTACAACAAATTTATCAAGAAGTTTGCTGGAACTATTGGTAATAAATCTGCCCCAGAAGATACAGATACTAACCACATAATTTGAAATATCAAATATATAAATTAAATTATCTTACTTTGCATCATCATCCCCTAATCCAAGTTCAAACACTCTGGTCGCTCCAAGCTCTTCTAGTCTTTTGTCCAAATATATGGCTACAGAATTATAATGCTCATATGTTTTGTTTCCCAAACCAAACACCTGTAAATGATGTTCTACATTTTAAAACTTATGGTATTATTATTTTTAAAAATATATAACCAAAAGTGTGTGAAGGAGTTCCCTAACAACAATCTGAACAAAGTACTATGTTTTGTAGAAAAAAGCAAATTTACTCCACACTACATGTATGGAGGTTACAATAAACATACTAAAATCATTAAGCATTGTTTACATTTCTTTTACTTTTTGGCATTTTATAGCAATTTTTAGGATTCTAAGATTTAAACTTTTCAATATACACCTATCATTTTTATAACTAAGAAATATGATCAAATCTTGTTTTGCTGTCTTTGGAAGTAGCACCTATTTATCTACAGGGAACTGTAAAAGTATAATAAGATAAAAACTATTCAATTGGTGTTTTTCATAGTATCACTTTTATCAGCAAAATGAATAACTAAATCTGTTTAAGAGCCAGTGTGTAAAATTCCAGAGGACATAGGCATATCTGCCAAAGGGCTAGCTGAAAATTTGTAATGGAGATCACTTAAGTAAACCAAGAAATTAATTATGCCCATAGCTTAAAAGGACTGTACACCTAAATACAACAGTTGAAAGTAATTGCTTATAGAACACAAAGGATAACAGACATAAAAAATAAATATGATATGAGAACACTAATTACTAATAATATAAAATTTAAAAACCTAATAATTATAAAAATAGAATAGTACAACCTAATTGCAAGCTACAAAGAAATAGATAGTGTGCGAACATTTGAGAAGTAATATTTAGGCACATTATCAGCTTCCAAGGAATAGAATTTTGCGATAAATTGTTTTTACATTTTTTTTTTCGAATTGACTATGCTATTGGTCTTGCTTAAGGCACTCAGTCAATTTTGTTTGGGCAACTAGCTCAAGGCTACCTCGGCTTGGCTGTTGCCTATTACATGCAAATGGTGTCCTATTTTTTTTTTATGATGTGAGGAAATCCCTTATGGATACCCACCCTCCCGGGGGAGAGGGTGGGTTATGTCCGACTCTCACGGACTAACTGTGTCTAGGGATGTGAGTTTAATGAAAAAAACCGATTAATTAGGAATCGATTTTTCTTTTTTTAAATAATAATCGATTTGTTAAAAATCTATTTTATTGAAAATAAATAATCGATTTTTTCAAAAATCGATTTTTATAATATTTAAAAATAGACATGCTTTCCATATTCCTATAATAAACCTAAAGATTTAAAATAACAATTTATCAGATTAAGAATCATATAAAATTATACGTATCAAAAATAACAAGTTCAAAACAAAATAAAAGTGAATGTTCCTTTAAACTTTCAAGGTAAAGAATATAGAAACTAAATATCATAGAAATTTTCAGTACTATTAAACATTATATTGTAATAAAAATGAAATGATAAACATCCTAACAAAATGACAGCATTATTAATTCTAACTTTAAAATTCAAAACATTCTCTTTTAAATTTTCATATTAATTATAGTGTGATTGACAAAATTAAAATTGTAGAATTTGTTTATTGAATAATTTCAATAATAATTTATAGTTTTGTAAACTTATCGATATTGAGTTTACTATAAGACATTTTTAGTAAACATGTTGTACTCGCATGACAGACCTTTTTAGTTTTATTGAAAGTTTTAATTTTACAGAGAGCGGTATTTGGCTGTCATAAGAACCACAACAATCATTATAAGATATAGTAACTCATGTTACTTGTAAGGCGGTGGGATGTTTCCATTCTATGTTCTTTTTAAATTTGTAGTTTCACTACAAAATTTTTCATTCTATCGAACAGGACATGCATATTACTGTGGTATTATTCTTTTTCGTTGTAAAATACTTTCGCCAGCCTCCTTTAGGTGTTTTGCGGCTAGAAAACATTTTAAATTTTTACAAACATATTATCTCACTATGCTCACTCTTCAATTGTAAATAATAATGAACTTATTTTGAGTTTTTTGCGTCGTATAGATGTTTATAAAAATCGATTAAAATGCGTAATTTATATAATCGATTTAAAAAAAATCGATTAATATGAAAATAAACATCGACAATAAAAAATCGATTATAATAAAATAAAAATCGATTTAATTAAAAATCGATTATTTTTTAACATCCCTAACTGTGTCCTGACAGACCGTGTTGTTGGGGCAGAAAGGGATCGTTCTAGCTAATCAACCTTGTAGAGCCGCCCCAACGGTCCGCCCGGTGGAAGATGGCCACCAAGCTCGTACCTATAGAGAGGCAGACTGAGTACACACCAGCTGCCTCCCCTAGTCTGCCGGACCTGTTCAAACTGCAACCTATCTGAGCTAACCTAGGCTAAGCTAACTATTCATATATGTATGAGTTGTTGTAACATATAGGTGTACCAAGCATACATATCTCAACAACTCTTACATATATTTGTTATCGGAAAAGTTATATTACAATACATATTTGTGTGTCATGTATGATGCACACAATACATACTACAAATGCTATTTGTTGCACCTATGAGATTTGTTACTGGCAACTATTCCCTATATCCTCTTACTGTTTTATCTAATGGATGGAAGCTTTATTCTCATTATTTTATATTTCAATAATTATTTTGTTATTTTTCTTTCCGTGTGAAAAATGTTGAAGGAAATTTTTTAGTTACATTTATATTTAAATCTTGTCAAGATTAAGTGTCAAAAGATACACATGGAAGCATGTTTATATGATATTGTCATCTAGTTCAGACCTACATTGAAATTTCAAGTCTCTACAGTGACAGATTTACCAGCTGGCTTGAGCCAAGGATTGCACATTTTAGAGGCTGCAAATTTGAGACAAAAAAATGTTTTGTCTTACAGAAATGAAAAATTTCACATTTATAATTTTAGGTGACCTATCGACATCATCATCAATCATAGTAATTACGGGAAAAGAGTAGTGTAATTAGGTAGATAGAGCACATACAATAAAGTTACAATTCCACTGGTAGAAAAAATGTAATTAATTTGATTATGAACTAGGATATCAAATTGTAGAGGTCCTTAAAGGTGACCAAATTTAAATAGCCTACAGGCAGCAGACTTGCAAGCCCACCTCCGAGTCTCTATACAATTTGAAAAATTAGTTTAATATTGATTACAATAATTACATCAAACAGACACAAAAAGGCAAGGTAATAGAAACAATTGATAAAATAAAAACAAAAAACAATTACCAAAATCAGTGTATCGTACCATATATCTCAATTTTGCTAATTGTGGTATGCTAAACTTTCGAAGTCTTACTAGCTGGGGTAAAACATTTGTGAATCCAAACATTTCACTGATTCACCTTTACACTACTTTCAAGCGAGCTTATAAGTACCACTCATATGGACTAATAACTTAAAATACTATTTATAATAGTGTATTATACAGTTTAGGTTCTTTTTCACACTTAAAATCATTATATATTTTACAAATATGCAATATATATTAAAACACTAGTTATATTACACAAAAATTTATACACGAGTGTAATTACGATAATTATACGACGCTCATATTTTTAAACTTTGTACACCTAATCATAACCTTCGTAATTTGGCATAAACAGTACAGGTATCTAGAAACTAACCTACAGTAGTAATCTGTAATTTGACAAGTACAGATTATAAAGTACAGACAAAAATATAGAGAATAAAGCGCACGGGTGTTGCCAGCGCAATACAATAAAAAGTTACATTTATTTTGTTGAAAAATTGTTTTTCTGACAATAGTTATATATTCATGGTATACGCACATTACACACAACCTTCTTATTACTGAGGTATATTAAGTATTTTTAATTAATTTAGAAAAAGAGATTACAGACAGGAGAAACAATACTAAATGCTATGTTACGTCACAATTTCGACAACATATTGAGCTTCCTTCCTTTTTTTTATTTAACCCAACCGTGCTGTGTTGATTTTATTTAACAAATTTGAAAGCTTATGTTGTACTAATAAACTTGCTTTAATATATTACCACTTTTTGTGTTCCTCTAAATATGTCCATGAATGTATATTATTATCAATTATTTCAGGCACATGAAGTCAAATTTCACATTTTTATTTATGTTATTTAATATCTGCTAAATAACATTTATATCCTCCTTCAAAATTTACGATTCATGAAAAGATTATTAATGGAAATCTTTTTAATATACTCATCATAACTTCTAATCAATTTAGATCAAAAATAGCATCTTCTTTTTTAAAATTTGAACAGATTCGTTCTGTTTGCGTCACCATAAAAAGGTTATTGAAATTTAAGCAAAAAAATAAATTTCAAATAATATAAACCTATACTAATATTATAATGAGGTAAAGTTTGTGAGTTTGAGAGGTTATAGGGAGTAATATCTGGCTCTACTAAACCGATTTTAAAAATTCTTTTACCAATAGAAAGCCACGTTATTTGTGAGTAACATATGCAAGATATATTAGCCCACAACATGAAGACTTTTTGTGGTAGTCGAATCTGTAAAGCAAGTCGAAGAAAAAACTGTCGAACAAAAACGTTTCTTACAACACTGCCTTAACGATGAGAGACATATGATTTATTTCTAGAGAAAAGTTAAAAAGCTTGATAATGCCCACAGAAAACTCACAGACAGCATATGTCTAAATTTTATATATAAGCCACAAGAAGTACTTTATTATATTATTTCCGATAATAAATATATGGAGGAGTTGTGGAGGCGTGTATGCTTGGTACACATATACGTTTCAATAACTCATACATATATGAATGAATAGTTAGCTAGGTTAACTAAGATAGGTCGCGATTTTGCATGCAACAGGCAACAGCCAAGCCGAGGTGTGCTGTGCACCCATGAGCTAGTTGCCAAAATAAAATCGGCTGAGCGCCTTTATCGCTCCCTTTAGTAGTCCTGTGAAGCTGTTAAGACTTTGCTAGGTCAAAAGCGTAGTCAGTTCGAGAAAAAAATATATATTAAAAAAGTAATGTACATCGTTAAATGATGTTTAATGGTCATATTATCAACAACAATTATGAATTCTTATCAAAATACATAGCACTCAGTACTAACCGAATTATACTCATAATTCCATTATAAGCTAAAATGTCTACCGCTCAACGAAGTGGGCACGGCAGGGGTCAGCTAGTATAATATAACATAGAAAAAATGATTCCAAATAAAATTACTGAGCTATTTTATATAATTTATATTATAGTTTTCTACGTTTACGAATCGTACATTTTATGGAATAAATTTTTGAAATAAAATAATGGAACTAGGCAGTAGTAAAAACATGTCATTGAATGTTGTCCCTGTATGAAGTCCAGACTTACACTATAGACGCTACACGATCGCATCGTTCGATGCACTATGAATATATATGTTTGGATTTTCTCGAAGCGTCTACTAGTCACCGTCAAATTTAGGGAGCCTTGAAACATAGAATGTTGCGTACATTTCAATGTCCACCAAACTAGACCCATCGTATAGCAACGCATCGGATTGTAATAGTTCTCATTTCATGTGAAATCACATGAATCAATGACATGCGTTAATTATATTTAGTTCGATTCGTTATTACTCTGCACTGGTTTAATTAACGCAGTTTTTATATATGAGAACTATTACAATCCGATGCGTTGCTATACGATGGGTCTAGTTTGGTGGACTTTGAAATATACGCAACATCCTATTTTGACCTTACTTCATGCTTTATAACTTACATGTAAATATATATTACATGTAAACGGTAACTAACATGTAACAGCGTCGTTTCGAATTGTGAAATGTGTCATTGTGGCGTAGGAACTGTTCTCAAATTCAGGGTGTTCATGACTATGTTTGTTAAGGCTTCAACACTACAGTCAAAGTGAGAGAGAAAGAGACATCGTTTTTACAGAGATCAAAGAGCAATTTTTTATACTTAAGTTATGTAACTGAATAGCAATAATATGAACTTACAGCATAATTCAGGCCTGCAAGATCCGGATCACTATTCTTTAACCATTCGTAAAACTCCATGGCATTGTCAGTAGGGTCTCCTTCACCGTAGGTCGCCATACAAAAAACAGCTAATGAGTTTGATATTTCCTGCAGCTTAGTTAGTTCTTCCTAAAACCAACACATTGTTATTCAATAACATGAACGCATAAATAGACGAGTACTTAGCAGAAGGAAAAGGATAATAAAACAATATATAATAGCTTATATTCGATTTGAATGACAATAAATGTTAGGTATTTTGTAAAAAAAACATGAGATAAATGAATTAACCCCATAAAATCTTAAACGAAATATGTCTGAGTTCATCAATAATTAACTAAGATGAAAGACGATGTAAGTGAATTGCGTTTGTCATTTAATTTTTTTTCAATACCTGATGTAATAAAGTATTTCACATGAGTACGATTCCCCAACAAATGTTTTTTTTTTTTTTTCAAACTGACTATGCTATTGACCTAGCAAGGTCTTAGCAGATTCACCGGACTACTATAATACAAACATACTATAATATAAACAAATGTATTTTTAAGAGATATTGCGTTTTATTATTTTATATGATATCAAGTAAGACAGAGAAATATATACACAGTGCAACCACGATATAACAAATCCGACGGTAACTCGTAAATATTCGTTGTATCAAGTAATTCGTTAAACTGAGGTTTGTTATATTGAGCTAAGCTTGGTCTAAAATTTGTTATAAAGAGGTTATAAAATTATAAAGGATATTATAGAATATTATAGATTATAAAATTGACGAAGAAGTCTTGGCACTGTTTTAACCACTTCAACATATATTCCTCTACGTCTTTGTACTCGCATGATTTTAATCTTCTACTGTTTACAGGCAAACCGCTTACTTCCGAAAACTTATTTTTGAGTTTTAAAATTGTAGCCAATTACTTGCGGAAATCCCGAACTTATTAGCTATGTCTAATTTTTTCGTCGGATTTTTGTCAACATAATTAATAATTTTTCACTTTTCTGCGACTTATAAGGAACAAACACTTTTAAGTTTCGAAAGCCATTGCAACTAGAATCTTCAACAATATTGACGAACAGCACTGTTTACATTATTTTCCATCAAACGACTTCAATTGTTTTACGAAAAAAACGCGTCGAAACCTGTCGCGACTGAATAGCATATACTACTTTTTTAACTACTTTTTCAGTTTAGCGACTTAAAAAAAAATAACGACTTCTAGCGACTAAATGAAAATATATAAGTATTTTGGTACTAATTTAAATGTAATTAATTATTGGTAACAACATAAATTGCTTTTGTTGTTTTTGAAATTTCCCTACCAGAATGACGGTCGATCGCGCTTTTTGGAATTCCCCTACAAGAACGACGTTCGATATCGGGGTCGAATCGGTTGGGTGCCTCTTACTCTGTCAAATCGTACATCAGATATCGTTTTGTTTTTCATATTCATTCATTCAGTACCACCGCCAAGAGAAAGAAAAAATCAGTTACCATGTTACGTTTTCGCAAAACAAACCCGTCTTTCTTAGTTTCTTTGTTCAATTGTCGTCACAGATATCAAAATCTATTAGTGGAAATGGAGTCCTTTTAAAAAGGAAGGCTTATAATCAAAAGTAGATAAATAAATAAAAGTATAGACTAGAATGAAAACAGCAAGAAGAGTTATAACGTGGATAAAACCTGTTGTTACTAATCCAACTAAAGCCTTTTGTTCGTTTTAGCATAGTGAAATATTCGCAATATCGTATTTTTACCATGAAATATTATGAAACATTTAGCGACTTTTGGTGGATTTTTTAATCATGTATTTTTCAAGATCTAGCGACTTTTTAATTCACGTCTAGAGACTTTTTTATTTCTTAAACGGCAACACTGAGAACGTTATATAGAGGTTCTGAGTTGACAAAATTCATTAATTAGAAGTATTTACACTTTTTTATAGTTGAAAATTCGTTCTAAAGAGTTTGTTCGTAAATAAAATTCGTAATGTAAAGGTATTATTTACATTGACTCTTATGGACAATTCAAGATTACGAAAAATTTGTTAAATCGAGTAAGTCGTTACATTAAGGTTACACTGTATTTGAAAAAACCTTGAAACCTGTTATTTTAATGCAATAATTTATTCTTAGTAAACAATATTTGGTATCTTGTTTTCGAAATCATTTTGGTTATTTAAGATATAGTTGTGAACCAATTTAAGTTTCATCGGCGACTTGTTGTGTTTAGCGAACACGGAACGTACATATAGCGGAGAACAGCAGAAGCACTAATTAATTTACATTCAATATCACGGGAATAAAAAACGAAAAGGTTTTTTACCATTGCCCAATATGTATCAAATAAATACATTATGGGTGTGTTTTTCAGCAAGATTATTACAGTTTATTCATTATGGAATAGAAAATCACTAAGAGCGCCGTTAATAAATTGCACTTTTTTATTAATTAGAATTGAACTCGAACCATGGCGAAATTTCGACATTTATCGAACAACCGAATGTCGTCATGGGGTCGAAGGCCATCTTATCATTACCCTTTATCAAGTTAAAAATAAAAAAGAAGGAATTATTGCGCAAGAAATATAAAAAATGATGAGATTAGAGTACAAGTGATTGATCAAAAGTGGCAAATTACACAAATATACTTCTAACTACTCAAACAGAGACGGAAATTATTTAAGAGTCCTCTAATCGTAGCGCCTTTTCTGGCCAGCGGGACGGAAATACAACAAAGGTCATATTTCATGAACATACTCATTACTGAATTGACTAACTATGGATTAGGTAATTTGAATTTAAGCAGTAGACACTTGCTACGGCGCGGCGTGGAAAGTAATATTACTAGACATTACGACTAAAATTGTTTCAGTGTTTAACAAAATGGTAGCTTAGAATATTCCAAGGAGTTTCTGTACTCTCTATACATTCATATAGGTGTCATGTTAATATTTGTAATCCATTTAAGCTACGCACCTTAACCAAAATACATTGCATAGTATAGATTTAGGTAACGATTGGTTATGAACAAAAAAAAAAAACACTGCATAACAGATTAAGAGAAAATGCCAAAAACTTAGTTTATATTATATACCCCTACGAGTTAACACACATAGATGATGCAATCGAAAGTTAGTATTAAGTAAGAAAGAAAAATATATAATGTGAAGTAAAGGTGACTGCATTATGGTCGAGAGCTTAATCGAATTACTTCAATACGGCTGGTACCTATTTGGTTATTTTTATTGGCCCTGTAATTATGAATCCAAGATTTGTATGACAGAAAAAGTTTACAAACCATAGGATAAATCATAAAATTAGGGTTATAAATAAAATAACAAAAAAGAGTGAGTGGGTGGGTGCTGATGACAGGAGGGAGATTGGTGTTCAGTTGTTCAATAGCCACTTTATTTAATTACAAAGTCGTAGTGTAAAGGAAAGATATGATAACATTTTCTTCGTTAGTACCTATACATAGTCGGGGTGGACAATTAGTTTGCTATAAAAACACATCATGAGTTTTATCGAGTCACGTCACTGACGCGCGTATCGGTGGCATGGTTCGGCGTGGCGTACCCCTCTAGTATTCACCTTGGCGCGCTTTACTGCCTCATCGAGCAGGGAATATTCATTGTTAACCAAGGTTACGGATAAGTGAACTTCCTCAAATCGATATAGCTCACCTCCACGTGAGCAAAGCGGTCGTTTGAATATTTTTCATTTCCTTTCATACAAGGTTTACAACTCGATAAAAGTTATGATATTTTGGTAATTAATGAACAGATATCTTCATTTCTTGATATGCGATATGTATACTTTTCATTTTGTTATCTTCGAATTTATAGTTTTCTCATTTATACACGATTTTATACATTTACTAGCTGTTACCCGCGGCTTCGCACGCGTTTTTTTTAATATATTAAATAAATTTAAAATTGTGATTACACATCTAGTGTAAATTACAATAATACTATTTCAAAAATATTTATATCACACGCACATCATCTACTGTAACAGGTAACGTGTACATTATGTATGTGAATACTAATAGTATATCGAATGGGATGGGATTATGATCAGTCACATAACTGGAATTTTAAACTATATATCACCCTCAGTGCTCACACTATATAAGAAAATAATGAAAATATGAAGCTACACATTATCGAACAATAAAACAGCTAATTAGTTACTTATTTGCCCGTAAAATTCCCGTTCAAATATTACTTGTAGTCCGGTGAAGCTGTTAAGCGTAGTCATTTCTAAGAAAAAAAAAACATTCAAATAGGTCCAGTCGTTTCGGAGATTACCCGGAACAAATAAAAAAACAGACATATCGACAGAGTTAAAAAAAATGTTAATGTTTGTAGCATCACAGATTGTATTCACCAAAAATAATTTATTTTAATATAAATTACACTCACTTTACTTTTATAATACGTAATATATCACAAATAAAAAATTGGCAACAAAACTAATGTAGAATAGAGTTTTTTAAGAGTGTTTGGCGGGATTTCAGTCTGTCATGTAGTGGATCTATGGTCTTGAAGATTAAGAAGATAAAAAATTACGTTATATTATGTAGAGGATTTGGCGCTTATACCTTTACATTAACTTGGACATAGAAGAAAACTAACTATATTGACAACTTCAGAATTGGCTGTATGGATTAATACCTTCGACTGTCTTATTGGACGAATATTATTACTACTAAACTTTCTGAATAACAACACAAAATAAACTTAAGAAATGTTTGCGATATAAACGTAACACGTATAATTAAACAAAACTAACGTAGAATAAACTTTTTGAATAGGAATACAAAATAAACTATGAAAATATTTTTGATAGAATGTTATCGCGTTACCATGGCAACGCATATAATACTGACATTAATACGCAGCGGAAGCTTCCAAAATAGCCCGATTTTGAGACATTCTTTATTAGTGCTCAGCTCCTTTTGGTTTTAACGTGATGATATATAGCCATCCTCGATAAATGAGCTACCTAACACTAAAAGAAACTTTGAAATCGGATCTGTAGTTCTTGAGATCATAGCGTTCAACCAAACAAACAAACAAACAAACAAATAAACAAACAAACAAACAAACAAACTCTTCAGCTTTATATATTAGTATAGATATAATTTTAAACGTTATATCGCTCCTTTATTTAAAAAGAAATAACTCGAAATTTACGATTTTTCACCGGAAAGTTCACGTTGCAAGAAGAATACGTTCAATTCAATAGCCACTTCAATACGATCAAAACTATGAAAATAGACGATTATTGTTCTCTTTTTGATTTAAACGTGTGAATAACTTAGTCTTTGAAGGTAAAGAATGAAGTGAAATAAGTCGATGTTTTAATAAAAAATAATAATCTTATTTACTTTACTTTATTACAAAATAGTGCATTACTTCAGTGTATGCCATTGTATTTTAAAAAAATGTACGTAGTGTTTTTTGGTAATATTGCGACTTCATTCGGTTTTATGCTAATTGTCGTAGTGGATTATACTGCTACACCGTCTGCAGTAAAATTATATTAAAAAATTTGTTAACGACGATTTTTTTAATACTTATTTAAACTTTATGCTACGAATGATGATTGTTTCTACAACGACCAAATAGCAATATAATTACACTACTTATCCCTAGTTTTAAAACTGACTTAAAGCAATTCCATTTATTTCAAAAATAAATTAAAGTCCAACGTATAAATATATTCAAAATTTAAAAGCATTTTTCCACAAAATGAATTTTTGAGTTACTTATTTTTATTGAAAGTGCAACATGTAAAAGATGAGGGATCAAATTTTGCAAAGTTATGCTTTACACAATAATCTAGTACTTATCGAGCCCTTTTTTCGATATTTGACATAGTTTTTTTTTGTTATAATTACTCAAAAAATGTAAGGCGAAAAACTGCCAATTTTATGCAAATGACTGCCATGACCCGAAAAAAATAAATTAGCAAAATCCGGCCCGATAAGTACTAGTTCTGTCCATCTACTTTGAGAAAATATTTTTTTTTTTAGATAAGTAATAGCAGAGGCTCATCTGGTACCGCGAACGCTGTCGACAAAAACACCCAGGAAAACGACTGTAATTTTTTTACCGTACGAAATTTTCGAACCCAATTTACACACAATTTACAATAAATGTTAAACTTCAAAATTTTATTATGGTTTTCTTTTAAAAGAGTTCTTATACACAAAAAAAAATCTTAAACATAATACAATTTTTAGATGCTCAGCTATATTTAAGCCCTTAAAACATATCTATAGTACTGTGAAAAGACTATTTTTTTTTCAACAATAAAATACATAGAAATACGATATAAATATTTATTTAGACTCACTGTTAGAGGAATAAAAGAAATTTGATTTACCTTTTTTTACAAAATTAACTGCCGTGGAAGTGAAATACATGTAAGTGATCAGAATTAATATAAAAGCTTGGATATTTTTACATATATTAGATAGATACATATATCAGAAATGTTATATTGAGAGCCGTTTGTAAACCATTGTAGGAAAACAAGTAACACACAACTTTCGGTTACAAATGCGTAAATTAATGTTTTATTAATGAAGTCTCGAAGGAATTAAACGGGTGATACATGTTATTATAATATTAGGAAATTCCAAAGGTTGTCTGTGCCGATTATTAAAAATACACTGCAAAAACAAATGCAAAAACTATAATAGTTTTTTTTTTGGAAACTGACTACGCTATTGACCTAGCAAGGTCTTAACAGCTTCACCGAACTACTAAGGCGAGCGCTTAAAGCATTCAGCAGAGCTATAATAGTATATAGTTGATTATGTAAGCTAATAAAATTATAATATACCATATCACATTCTTCAGGATCAGCAACCATTCCTTTCATTTTATATCTTATGCCTTCCTTAGCTAAACGGCCAGCGAATTCCTCAGCTGTTCCCGTTTGGGATCCATAGAATACAACTAAACTTCTTCCAGATGATTTTAGTTTATTTATGAAAGAGTTTTCTGTCATCTGTATTGACCCCGCTGCTCTGTAAAGAAATGTTTATAGTTAATACTTTTGTATATTATCTGTTATTACTTTATTAGTACACAATATGTTAACGTTAAAATGTAGAAACAGTTTCACTACACATTATCCAAATAACACGCATATTAACTAGAGTGGCACGGTTTAAATATTAACGCTTATGAACAGAATTCAGTTATTCCACAAATTATCTAGATAATGTGTAGATTAACTAGGGTAATCCGTTAATAAGAGTATACCTAATGTTATTCTATTTCTAATTTTGGTTGTGTAGACACTATTTCGCATGTTAACGGTTGATCTGTAGATTAACTAGTTAATGACTATTTAACGGCTTTCGAGCTTCAGTGGTAACATATACAAGCTGAATGTTTATACAGTAGCAATATTTATGGAGGTTAATCTGCACTCGATTCTCGTTCTAAATCAACTAAAAAATAGATGCTTAATATTAAGCTTAATGCTTAGTTATATATGCTTAATATTCACGACAGGTGAGACGGCTGGAGGCCCTCCAGGAGTCTATCCCACCTGTCCCCCCGAATCTCAGAGATACGAGACTTGACTGTTTTACGTAACGAACGTAACCGATCACGATTCTGTACAGACGGGTAAGCATCGTAAGCTCGAGTCGCGGCGTTTTTTTCCGTGATCAATGCTCTCACGTCGTCAGGGAGTATGAAATGGCGATCGTTCGAGGTCTCTCTGACGGCGGTCTGGAGATAATCAACCAGGGAATCGATGACCGAATCCGCGTCTGCTTTAGACACCAACACGTCCGGAATCCTGTCTAAACTACTAGACGACGGATTTTCTTTAAAATATTTAACGAATTTCGCGTAATCAGCCACCCTTACCGACGGCGGAGTGAAGTCTGAGTTCTGACCTAACTGTAAAACGACCGGACGATGATCTGAATCAAGTTCGTGTACGACTTGTATGAGTCGTACAGGAAGCGTAACATTTTTTAAAAGAGCTATATCTAAAACTGTCGGTCGGCAATGATCTTGATAGTGCGTGGGTTCCGAAGGGGCTATGACGTCAAACGCGAGAATCCTACCTAGTTCGTCGAGTATCCTCCGGTTACGAGAGGTACACGGACTATTCCAGATAACATTCCCGCTATTGAGGTCCCCCGCTATAATAACTGAATCTCCTAAATTAAGTAGCGCCTGCAAATCGGATCTTAGCAATTCTTTGTTCGGTGGCAAATACGCGGAAACTAAAATAATATTCGAGTGACCGGTCATACCTAATTTACACACTGACACTTCCATATTGGTTAGCGTGGGCGGATCTAACGGCATGCAGTACAACGAACGCCTAAAATAGATTAACGTGCCACCCCCGCGAGTGACACGGTCATTCTTGACTATACAGTAATTCGCGATTCTCGGATTACGCATACTCGGATTTAACATTGTTTCCTGGATGAGGAAAACGTCAATCTGTCTATTGCGCAAAAAGTCAGCTACTAGATCGTGCTGTGTGCGAAGGGATCTCGCATTGAAAAACGAGAGACATAGACCGCGTGGTTTTACTTTATTAAGACCCGTGAATTTTAAAACTTATTTAAAAGAGGGTGACCGGGCGAGGCGCTGAATGGTGGCTCCGATAGCCGGGAAGCGCGCTAGAGCGGTGAGAAGACCTAGCTCCTCTTCTACCTCGACGATGGCGTGGAAGGCGAGGACCTCCTTCATATCGTGCTCACGGAGTAAGTGCTTCATCCAGTCGTACTTACTGGAGAGAGAGGATGATGATGAAGCATAAGCCGGCTGTGGCGGCGACGCCTGAGGCTTAAAAGAAGCCTGAGGCTGAGGTCGGGGGGCCCAGGGGGCCATAGGGGCTCGCCCGGGTTGAGCCGCGCGCGGCACAGAGGGTGGCGAGCGCGGTGAAGTCGTGGACGCAGGCGCTACCGGGGCGCGGGGGGCGCCCGGCAGGCCCGGGAAGGCCTCCAGGGACATGAGAGGTGGAGGCGGAGGGCGGGCGGCGGCTACAGGCGCCCTGGGTTCCTGCCTCGCCTGACGGGGACGTTGTGTGCGCGGCGCGCGGGGACTGCCGCGATAATTCGCGGAGTGACTCGCGTTACCGCAGAGCACACAGCTGGGAGGATCGGAAGTGCCAGGAGTGCGCTCGCACTTCTTCGTGGCGTGGTCTCCCAGGCACTTGACGCACCAATTCTTTGCCGAGGCCCATAACACTGGCAGTTATGACACTGACGGAATATGGGTCTTGAGTGGGGGCTCAACGGTGACGCCGTTGAGGTCGCACACAGTCGTGAGCGAAAAAATGGCCTTGCCCTCCTGCGACCGGTCGAGGAGAACAAGCACCATGTTGTAGGGAGCGCGGGTGCGTGGGTGGTACATACGATGTACCTCACGCACGGGGAAGTTCTTCTCGTTAAGGGAGAGGGTGATGTCCTCGCACGAGATTTCGGCCGGGACACGGCGAAGTACGACACGGAGGAGGCGCTCCTCCTCTAGAGCGTATGTGAAATAAGCTAATTTCGATTCCGTGAGGAATCGAATCAACGCGCGATGGTCGTCGGAGGTGGGACACTTAACTCGAATGCCCGCCGGAGTGCCAAGGGCATTCGTATAATTGACCTTAAGAGTCTTAAGACGATTTGAAATTAAAGTCAATTGAGACTTATCTTGTATCCTAACCGGCGGCGGGGGGCGCGGTTTCCTAACTGTGGAATCAGGAGTGAGCGAGACGGAGCTAGGTCCTTTCGTTCGCGGTTTACTAGACGGTATAGCCGCGGCCGGCACGCGAGCGCCACCTATGTTGGCGACTTTTGCCGGGCCTACGGAACCCGATTCCGTCGGGCTGGCCGGACGACGCCTACTGTAAGAGACGGTCGTATAACCGTCCTTATCTAACTGCGCAGAAGGCGCGGGAATCGCGGACGCGGACTCGGTCGCGGTCGGCTCGGTGGACACCGTCACGTCTAGCTCCATCTCGGAGCCGGTCTTCGAGCTGGAGCTAGGAATCGGGGCCTCTAGTAGGCCATTATCGCGCGCGTCTAGAGGAGACTGCGGCGATAAGGTCACGAAAGAGTTCGTGGTCGGAATGTTAAAAAGGCCCTCGGAGGCCTGCGACGTAACATTGCGGTAGGTTATATTAAAAATCTCCTGGTCTAGATCGCTCGCGAGGAGATTTTTGGGGTATAACTCTATCAAAGCTAACGGATCCATCGCGGTTGATCGAGGAGAGGGGGGCAGGGGGGCACGCCGAACGGGTTAATTGCGGATCCATCTCGGGTGCAGATCAAGAGATCTATTTAAAATGAACCAGAAGAAAGCAATACAGGAAATACGTTAGCGAGACAGGAAAGGTAAATAATTTGCATAGATATAGAACAAATAAATAAATGGATAACTAAACAAATAAATAATTGAAATAAATAAAGTTATAAAGAAATGAAGACTAAAAGGGTAAAGGACTACGTAAATAAATAGATAAACTAATGAGTAAACAAATAAATATATCAATATAATATAATAAACAAAGCAATAAATATATACAAAGGAAGGGTCCCACTCAATTTCGAGAAAAAGAACGCAGGTGTTACACAGCTGCTGTG
Organism: Antheraea mylitta; assembly: GCA_014332785.1. Lineage (NCBI taxonomy): Eukaryota > Metazoa > Arthropoda > Insecta > Lepidoptera > Saturniidae > Antheraea > Antheraea mylitta. The sequence continues at coordinate 11,218,562 of JACEII010000003.1, forward strand.
CACGTGTGCGCCACGTCAGTCGGACCTCAAGAGGAAAGATCACCGCCGTCCATAGACACTAGCAACACCAAGAGTCGCAAGTGCGTTGGCAGCCTTTGTTTGGGGGGAGGGGGGAAAAGAATATTGGAGGGGGGACTAGAGGTGGGCTTCCGGTGCTCTCACTGATCAAACGAAACACAAAATGGAAGTATCATTACTTCGCGTCAGTGTTTCTGGGGTGGTACTACCCCGGGCGAGCTGACCCATTCATGCTGAAGTCAGTAGTAGGTTCAGCGTGGCTCTACCACTACCCATATGAGCTGATAATAATAGGTATAGAGTGTCATAGAGTGAATAAGATAAATAAGTGAAAGTTATATACTACATAATAACTCAATCGTCGGAATATGTTTTTTTTTTTTTTTTTTCGAAGTGACTACGCTATTGACCCAGCAAGGTCTTAACAGCTTCACCGGACTACTAGGAATACGTTTATGAGTCTAAATACATCGATATTAAACAAAGCTTAAGTACCTACTATTATGTTACTATTAGTAACTGCTGGTGGCTTCGTTCACGATAATGTAGATGTTATTTATTTATCCCTCGGGAATAGTACATTTTTATGAATAAAAAATACGCTATATGTATGTATACAATATATATTATACTATATCATAGATGATGCTTTGATTCGTCCTAAACCTTAATATAAACATATCATTATATACAGCGGTGACTCATAGCTACTAAATAAATAGTTTATATCATGAAATAAGTTTTAATAATAAGGTTATTTTTAAACTATATGAATAAATGACAATAGCAAATTAGTAACAAAAGGTAACTTAGTGTTACTTATTAGATAATGCTATCGTATCAAATGATTATAAAAGTAACCATGAATATCGTGACTTGTAGACGTCGACGTAGGTCGTTACGACGATATTAAATCAAGGAAGAATGTTTGATAAGACAGTTGAGTTTGGTTAAAAATAATAAAAAATATGACAACGAAAAATTTAATATAAATATTTAAAAGCGCAATATCACGCTTTATTTCATTTCAAATTATGAAAATAAGAATATTGCGTCTGTACTTGCAATGTCTAATTATTACATATTATAAAATAAAGTCCTTTGCCACGTCTGTCTGCCTGTCTGTTAGCGATAATCTCAAAAATGACATAACGGATTTTCACCAATAGATAGTGATTCACGAAGAAGATGTAGGTATATAAATTGTCAACGTTTTTGAAGTTAGACTTCTTTTGGCGCGTTAGGGAAAAATAAGAGTAAATTTAATGAGACGCGCGCACACCCTCACGAAAAACAGACACAGACACCAATAACTTCAGGAAGTTAGCTATAGTCAACATTTTATTTCTTTGTATTTCATTGTATTAAAACTTTAAATGAATTAAATACCTTTTTTCTATTGTTAGCGTCACTTTTTCTACAAATGTAGAATAAGGCGAAAGATTTTTTTTGCATCAAAAAATTTAAAAAGAAGATAAAATAGGTAGAAAAAATAGATAAATAGATTTACATTTAAAAGATTTTTATCTTGTTACGCCAAAGAAGTATAACTTCTAACGCGTGTAGACATACACTTTTTTTTATCAGGGTGGGACAACGTTAAATTAAACCTTACTTTAAATTACTTATGTTGTTTACATAAAATGAGAAAAGATAACTGTGAAATAATTAGATTGTTATTACAAGAGCAAAATACTTTAATGGAACGTATAGGAGCCATTTTCCTTTAAAATCATTATTAAAGTAATTGTTCAATTTAGCTCATAATATGTGCTGAAAGGCTACCCACATAGATCTACCTATATCTCTATACATATAATACATTGGTAAAAGAGCCGTGTATGTAAATTAAATATATAGTATATTTAAAAAAATATGTATACATATATGAATACACGAATGTTACCAAAGCAAAAAAAAATGTTGTTTGTCTATGGATTTCTCTGTGCATTAGTTCAGTATGGTTAATACCTCGGTATTAACGTAACATATACGATTAATTATTTACGAACGATATTACAATAAAAAAAGGTTTGTCTATGTAAGAAAGATAAAAAAAATAATTCAAATAAAACAATAAATTATTCATATAAAAAATCTGAGGAGAAACACTAACGTGCCAGGTAACGTTTTGACCTTATCGCAAAAAACAACTAATTCCTTTCAATGTCATGATAATATTATGTTTATCATTATAATTTTTATGCGTAAAATCCGTCTTGAAATTACTTATATAATTTTAAATGATGTGGCATGAACAAGTAACACTGTAATAGCATAATATGACTGTTTCAAAAATGAATAGTACGTATCATTTCCATTAGCTTAGTGTCTTTTATTTTATTTGTGTATTTTATATGATTTTAAATGTAATCCTTAGAATCCATAGGCACGTAAATCTTAGTGTTTCCACGTAAAACACATTATGAAAATACGTTTAGGTATATAATAATTAATGCAGGTGACGCACGAAGACTTATAACTCAAACAACTTATATATTTATTTACAATATATTACAAAAGTATATTTTTATAAGGTGTATTTTATTTACTCATGCGATAGGTATGCTAGGTATGTATTCCTTTAGGAGAAATGGAATTGTATCGATATTAACCAGCCAGCAAAAGAGCCTAGCGACGCGCGTCGCGATAACATGCAAAAACACGTCATGGTGACTTAGCATAATGTATTGGTGGTACACAGCGACACCTTGACGCCAACGACTGAGTGAGTAACTTATATCAGTTATCACGCATCGAGTTGTAAGAAATGTAAACTCTGTTCAGTTTCATAGCCGTTATTGTTATGAAAAATCTAGTCCAGTGGCATTTTAGAGGTCAGTGATTACTTTTAGTACAAACTATATCATTGATATTACGATAGCGAGAGTCACAGTAGTGACACAACATACTTAAACAAAACCGGTTTCACATTATGGATAAGTTGAAATCGAATTTCCGTTTTGTGGTTATCCGGTTTGTAATGCATATGTATAAATTTTCAAACAAAGAAAAATAACTAAATCTTCTTTGAGTGGATTATTGAGGATCTCGTGATATTTTGAGGCACATTTTGTGGTAACCCCAACATTATCTGGATAGGCAAGAAAAAAGTGCTATAATGAGACACAAGGCGATGGGTTATTATTGTGTTCTACAATCGCAGCACAAATATGATAAATTGCTTAAAAAAGTGTGTGTACTTATGTACACACGTTAAAAGTTATACTTCTTTGGCTTAAGAAGATAAAAATCTTTTCAAAACTTTATCTTTCACCTTAATGTACGTTTGTAGAAAAAACGACACTACTGAAAAAAGGTATTTAATATATTGAAAGTTTTAATACAAAGAAATACAAACAACAAATATAATGAAACAAAATCTTGACTATAGCAAACTTCAGGGTGTCGGTTTTTAGTGACGGTATGCGTGCGCATCGTAATAACTTCAGGGTGTAGGTTTTCCCTTTTTTTTTTTTTTTAACGTGGAGAAATCCATCATGGACTGGGCCCAGGCTTCCGGGGGAGAGCCTGTCGTGAACCGCCCACCCGAACGTGCGAGTCACGTACGGGCAGGGCCTTACGGCGACTCTAACCGGCTAAAACTCCACGGCAACCAACGCCGCACTATGGAAGTGTCACGGGGTAGCGTGAGCAAGCTCCGCAACACCCCCGGCGGCAGGCGTTTCCCACGCCACACCCGGCTGAGGCAGCCCGGTTACGAGACTGCCTCCCAGCCACCCGAACCCGTGCAATGGGGGTCCAGGCCCCCCGACCCTTTCCCCCTGGGCTCGGTCGACAGCGGAGAGGTTACCCGCTCCGCCGCCGCCCCACGATTGATTTTTTAACGAGGTTTACTCCTCCTCCGCCCGAGCCACCCCGAGGTCACCTCCGGCCTAAGCTACCCTACGCACCCCTCCCCCTTTTCCCACGATCCTAGCCCTACCCTACCTAACACAATCCCTACGCCCGCCAATCCCTGGACTTGCCTACCCACAAAGTAGGTAGGCAAGCCAGAGGATACCTATCCAGCACCCCCTTCCCACTCAATCCCCCACCCTAACCGTCCCTAACCCTAACCATCCTACCTACCTACACAACCCTACGCCCGCCTAACCCCTGGTCTTGCCTACTTACACGGTAAGTAGGCAAGCCAGAGGTTTCCTAAACCTGACCCCCCCATCCCTACGTAGCCTACTGTGGGAGGTTCCCTCAGGGTGGCCTCTGGTGGAAACTACCACCTCCTCTCCGTCTCCCACGCCCAGAACCATAACGACGCCGTCTGGCCTCTGGTGCCTCGGGATCCCTCTCTCTGATTCTCTCGGCGTTCTCCTTCTGGAGCATGACCGATTCACAGAATGAGACCACTGCACTCCATGATTCCTCGTTGCTCACCATGGCCCGCACTACAGACGAGAGCGAGAGATCTCCACCAACGGCGGACACCAACTCACCTCGTTCAGCAGTCCATGTTGGGCAAAGCTCCAAAGTGTGTTGAGCCGTATCCAGGCTGTCCCCACAGTGGTGACACTCCGGTGTTGGCTCCTTTCTGGCTACGACGTGCAGGTATCGGCCAAAACACCCGTGGCCCGAAAGTACTTGCACCAGCCTGTATGTGAGGGTACCAAATCCCCTGCTCACCCATTGGGAAAGAACGGGACGAATGGCCTCAATTGTCCTAAGTCCTGCAGTAGGCGAGGCTAATGCGATCTTCCAGACTTGAAGCGCCTCATGGTGTAGGGCTGCTCTCTGCGCATTTCTCTCCCTTGGCGTGATTCTGCTGCCGCGCGCGCATCTATCGCTGCGCCAGCGGTACAGTTCCGCTTGGGCGTGTGCTATCAGTTCCCATGGGATAGATCCAGCTAGTACACAAGCCGCCTCATATGATATAGTCCGATATCCGCGGATAATCCTATTCGCCATTATGCGCTGTAGGTTGCGCAGTATTACTCTGTTCCTAGGGGATAAATCCCTATACCACACGGGGGCACCATACAAAGTCATCGAGCGGATGACGCTTAAGTACAGTAAGCGGCACCTAGCTCCAGCCCCGCCCAGGTTAGGGAGCAGTCTTGCTAGCACTGAGGCACTCTTCATTACCCTCGGTTTTAACTCCTTAAAATGATGTTGGAATGTCCATCGGCTGTCCAATGTCAGACCCAAGTATTTCATCGTAGAGACGATATTGATGTGGACTCCATTGACTTCGATATGCGTATCCGGCGGCAATGAGATTCGCCGACTGTGGAAACAGATTGCCTCTGTTTTGTTTAACGCCACCGCCAAACCTAGTTTCGCAATTCTCTCCACTACTTGTGCTGTGCTTACTGAGGCTAGCACAATCGCGTCCCACACAGTTTTACCTCGAGCCGTGATGAGGGTGTCGTCAGCATAGCAGGTTAAGTCTGCTCCGGGCAGTAGGGCTCCCCGCAGGACCCAATCATACCCCACGTTCCATAATAATGGTCCAAGAACGGATCCTTGTGGGACTCCGCAGGTAATCTGTCTAGCGTATGTACGGCCGTCTTGTCCATTACATGTGATTCGTCTGCCCTCCAGGTTTTCCCTGACCATGTGCGCGCGCATCGTAAATTTACTCTCATAATTTTTCTCTAACGCGCCAAAAGAAGTACTTCAAAAATTAAGCATACTAAATACACATTTGCATAGACATGCAAATTATTCAGTAAATATTAATGTGATATACAACCTTTAAACTGCATATTATCGACTTTTATCATTCGTGTCACGTAGTCGAAATAACCACTTCGTCCTATCGTATATTTAATATCGTTGCGTAATTTATAATGATACCGTCCGTAAATGGCTACTTTTATATCAGTTACATAAAAATACAAAACATAAACGACCTACAAAGTAGTAAATGTATTGTTCTATAACTTGGATTTAATCAAATAATAATTAATCAGTAATTAGCACTGTCGCAAATTATACGAGTTTCTAAATAGAGATCGAAATCCGACCACAATTCATACATTTTTCAGATTTTAATATTAAGAAAAAAAAACTTTATCCAAAGATGTTCTTTTAACACTAGAGCTCGTTAATATCTCACAAAAATCAGTTGAAAAATAAGGAAGGAAAATGTAGATAACTGTTTTGTCTCTGCCTATTTGTATATATAATAACAATAAACAAAACATTAGAATAATTGTATTCTTTTTTCAAATTTGAAATTGTATAATTTGTATATATAAAAATTATTAGGGAGTTTTTGGCGGGATTTTAGTCTGTCATTGTGTTTTGTTTTATTCATAATCTTATGTTATTTGACTATGTTTTGTAAATTTGATGGTGTTTTACGTAATATAGTTAGTTTATTGTGCATTTATTCCATGAAGTGAATGGAAAATAATACCACGGAGCATGAAATTCTGAGATGCCATAAAAACTCCCAGGAAGGTTCTAACAAGGGATCCACCATCTTGTTAGAATATTGGCTCACACGACGCTTAATATTATTATTTAAGACGTCCGCGACACATTTTCACCGACCCTCCTGATTCAATCACGTCAGCGAACAATCAGTACCAGCCTGTCCCTCGAAACAGAGCGTCTGACGCCCACGCCCGTGTAACCACAGATCACGCCGCCGTGGTTTGGAGGTTAATTTCGCTTTCGCACACACGATTAGGCCTCCCACGGCAGCGGCTCAAGCCTAGGTTCGATCCCTCGGTAGGGAGCCCTTGAGTGCGTTGCTTGCGCGATACGGTGACACACAAATATACATCACTGCTACAACACTACACGATCACCCCACACACGTGCACGCTTACACATGAAAGTGGAAGGTTTACTTTTTTCCCTTATCGAACTGAAAAAACTCTCAATTTTCCGATAATAAATATATGGAGGAATTGTTAAGGCGTGTATGCTTAGTACACATATACGTTTCAACAACTCATACATATATGAATAGTTAGCTAAGATAGGTCGCGATTTTGCATGCAACAGGCAA
>JACEII010000003.1:11225658-11239314 GCA_014332785.1 Antheraea mylitta
TGTAGTCCGGTGAAGCTGTTAAGACCTTGCTGGGTCAATAGCGTAATCATTTCGAAAAAAAAAAAAAAACGCTTAATATTACTGTGATCGCACGACGCTTGTAATATTATTGACTACGCGACAATGGCAGTAATAATCTGAAAGATTGATTGTCAAAAATAAAGTGAAAAAAAAATTATTAACTTTAATCTGGTTTACACATCTATTGACATTCCGAGCAATAATTATAAACCATTTTATACAGTTTTTCAATTAATCAAATATATGATGGGCTTGGAGAAGCTCAATAAAAAAATATCAATAATAACAAGTAATACATCGGAAAATTACGAAAGCCCAAGAGTTGTATCTTATAGTAGCGACCCCCTACAAAGATATGAGTGTAGTGGTAGTTCACCATATCCTGGAGTGAATAAAACATATATACCTGGACATCAGCAGGGATCTCAATGGCTGCCTTCTAATAAATTGGAACTCAGTATGCTTGACTCTACGAATTAGATGTACATAGCCCGCTATACCACAATATACATATAAGATACAGTACAGAAACTACCTATAAAGGCTCGTACCGGTACACTCACACAAACATGCGCATCGACGTAACACCCCCAAGCGGTTTTCACGGTGTTTTTTTTCGAAATGAAAACGCTGTTGACCTGCAGAAGTCTTTAGAGCTTCAACGAACTACTGAGGCGAGCGCTGAAGGCATTCAGCCGATTTGGGATGTTTGGGCGAATAACAATCGTGACCTATCTGAGCTAAGCTAAGACATCTAGATATACATATATGAGTTATTGAAACATGCATGTGTACCAAGCATGCGTGCCTCAACAACTCCTATATGTATTTTATGTCGGAAAAATTCCTCTAAACTATTTAGGATATGGAAAAATAAAGCTAGAACTCTTTGTCGTTTATTTCTCTGAAAAAGAACAAACAGCGTGTAAGCGTGTAGGCGTGCACGTGTGTATAGGTGATGTGTGTGATTTTGTAGCAGTGATATAAGATTTTGTGTCACTGTATCGCGTGAGCAGCGTACTCGAGGGCTCCAAGCCGAGGGAACGGACCTAGTTTTCACGGTGCTGTCCATAGAATGCCTTTTAAAACCTCTCGTCGATGTGCATGTTTCTGTGAGTGTGGCGTTATCGAGCCCTTGTAGGTAGTTTCCGTACTGTCTCTCATAATTATAGTGTGGTTATGCGTTGTTAGTATGGCGCAAACACAATACGTCACGAACATTTCGAGGTCACCGATGACGTGAACCCATAAGTTTATCGTTCTTACCAAGAATCGCTCCAAGCAAATAGGGAAGCTTTCACTTCAAAAACATCAATTTTCTATGAAGTATCTGACAACCGTTAGCAACATGAATAGTTGACAATATAAGACTCGGGGCAGTGTGCACAATTTAAATTAAATAATGGGTTATATGTATTTAGATATAGTATTCGATTTATGTAATGCTCTTATAACTTATGTAATAGCGTAGTCAGTTCGAGAAAAAAAATCTTATAACTTATATACTATTCATATTTATATACAATCAGAGAGAGCAAAGAATAAAGTCATTCCATTATTGATGATCTAAACTAGAAAAAACTGTTGTTTCTATAACTCGAAATGAACTGTGATTGACCAATATCACCATAATACCATTTAAAACATTTCTTAAAATTCGGCTTAAAGGTAAATTTTGATTCATACTTATTTACGTAGTATTTTATATTCAATAAAAAATTTATCACAAACTTAGACAAGGTATTAATGGGTCCTCAAGAAAATCTGGAGGCTTAAAATTCATACATTCGTTGTTAAAACCCTTCAATTCAGAGTTTACTAGTGTCTGATATATGTTTTGTTGTGATCGTAATGTATGTTTTATGTTATAACTGAGCGTTGGTCTGAATTCATATTCAGTCATCTCCAGGCTTGCCCACAATTTCAACTTTGAGGACATAAATCATCCAAGCTGATAATTTATAACAGAATAAACAAACTGGCCGTTCAGTTACATACTTCAACGCTTGTCTGTCGGGTCATAACTGCATATATAGCAGCAAATATGTTAAGAGAAGCAAGCAGACTTCAGCATTTATTTAAAAAAAAATTCTAATCCTTTGCAATGAAAATGTAACTGTACTAAACTTTGAATATTGCTCTTCTAAAGTACTGAGGTCCAACATTTTAAAAATTATACCAACAAAATAATTGAGCAATGATAGTAAAAAAATAATTTTTATTTTCTTTTCGAACTGACTACGCTATTGGCCTAGTAAGGCCTTAACAGCTTCACCGGATTACTAAGGTGAGCGGTTAAGACACTCAGCCCATTTAATTTTCACAACTACCTCAAGGGTGCACAGTACACCTCGGCTTGAGCTATTACCTAGAGATCGTTCTTATTATGATTTCATAAATGCAGAAATACAGGAAAATATTCTTGATTTATTGTATTCTATTTTAGTATATTTATTTACTAATCTGTTTTTTTTTATCGTATATAATACAGATATATTATAAAACAAAATTATAGCAATATATTATACCTATAAGCATTATAGCAACAATATTTACAAATTTTGAAATTTTGTTTTTGCGTATGGAATGATTAAGCACTTAATTCGTTAATATTTAGTAATTTAACACGACCGAGTAATTTTATTTAAAGTTGACTCAGTTTCCTTAATACATTAACAAGGTTGATATTTTAAATTGATGACCATCAAAATTTGCAGTTACGAAATCTCATACAGAAATGGACAACCTTTAATAAAGGTCATTAATTTAAAACGCGTAAGTAATATATAGAGAAAAATATAAGTTTGAAATTGTCCGTACGTATTTGTTACAGTAAGAATAATAACAGTCATATGATATAGATACCTAAATTTGATTTTATTAACAGACTATTGAATACTGCGACACAAGAAATATATAGGTCCCAATGATTGCATTGAAATAATATACCTGATATTAATTCATTACAAAACATGAATTAAAGTTACCGGTGTCATTACAAAAAGTTAAATACTTATAAAACACTTGCTTTAAAGAGGTTTCGTAATAAATGCACCGCGCTCGCCCTAAGAAAGTTCGCGTTATCCTTTTTTCGCAAGTCTAACCTAACCTAACCAAAGCGAGACAAAAGAGCAAGATGGCGAACATTCAGCGAGCGAGGTGCATTTAAAACATAACCTTTTTAAAGCAAGTATTCAATACGTATTTAACTTTTTAGTAATAACACCGTATAGGATTTAGAGTTTGATCCCAATCTCATCTGATGTTAAACTATGGTGTGGTCTAACAAGGTAAACACGTTAAACCTGAAGAAGACTGTCTCTCAATTATAGCTTCCGGAACACACCAACAGGTGTCAGACGACAGATTTTCAATAAGATAGAAACTAGCCAAGCTGACTTGGAAAAAGGCCTACCACTATGAAGGCTCATAGATCCATAGATTTTCTGAATAATAGGACAAGAAAGTTGTGTAACGCCCATTATCATGATGAAGATCAATCGATATCAATCTTGAATAATGGGTACTGAATACTGTCTCACTACTGTGTGCCGGGAGGCCCATCGCCTCATTGCAGAGGCCCGGCGAACGAGGGGGGGGGGGGGGGCAGCCGGTGTGTATTCGGTCTCCGTCTCTATAGGTTGGGGCGGCTCTCAAAGGGAAAAGTAGAGATCGATCCCTTGCCACCCCAACAATACGGTCGGGTACACCGTGGGATTGGGGTACTGTATACTGAGTTTGTCGGGTATTTGCACTCGAATGGTTTACTACAAACATACATGTTAGTAAAACTACTACGCAAATTTGTTTTTTGTCACGTTTCAGTGTTGTGCAGGCCAGCATGACAGTGCCGCAACTAGTGATAAATTGAACAATTTTAATGGTTATTGTTGCACTGGACTGTACTCTACTCACGATCGTGTAGTCACTTTGCCATACACAAATAGAATAGGTTAAGCTTTTAATGTAATTTTTTTTTTAACTGGCTACGATATTCGCCTGACGAGCCTTCACAGCTCCACCGGAATAAAAAAGTAGTCCGGTGAAGCTGTAAAGGCCTTGCAAGACCAATGGCGTAGTCAGTTCGAATAACAAAAAGTAACCCCTACCGGAACAAAGAAGGATGATCTTTTAGTTTATTCATTTAAACGTTCACCTCATATGGTTCTTATAATTTATCTTCGTAGTTATATAGTGCAACACGTAATGATTAGCATAACCACACCCGATTAGGCCTCCCACGGCAGCGGCTCACGCCTAGGTTCGATCCCTCGGTAGGGAGTCCTTGAGTGCGTTGCTTGTGCGATACGGTGACACACAAATATACATCACCGCTACAACACTACACGATCACCCCCACACACGTGCACGCCTACACGCTTACACATGAAAGTGGAAGGGTTTATTTTTTTTCCCTTATCAAACTGAAAAACTCTCAATTCTCCGATAATAAATATATGGAGGAGTTGTTGAGACGTGTATGCTTGGTACACATATACGTTTCAACAACTCATACATATATAAATAGTTATCTAAGTTAGGTCGCGATTTTGCATGCAACAGGCAACAGCCAAGCCGAGTTGTGCCGTGCACCCTTGAGCTGGTTGCCAAAATAAAATTGGCCGAGTGCCTTAAGCGCTCACCTTAGTGATCCGGTGAAGCTGTTAAGACCTTGCTGGGTCAATCGCGTAGTCATTTCGAAGAAACAAAAAAAAGATTAGCATAACAATAAAGTAATTTTAATTCGTAATTCGGTTAGAATTACACTAGGTTTTATTTAAGTGTCTTACATAATAATATGAATACTTATCAATTACGTTCCCTGGTAAGAACGTTAAAATTAATATGCCGTGTTATCCTAAAACACGATTTTTTAGAACAATATCGACCTTTTCCTGAAATCCGCGAATATAGGACATAATAAATATTTTCATTTATAAAAATATTGTAATTCTGATGATTACCGATAGACTGTAGATGTTTTCCGTGTTACATAAAGAAATGTTGACACAACCACAAAATAGGACAAATAGGATGACAATCGCTAAATATTCTGCATCCATTATCTAGCAGATCGAGGTGTCTAGCAGTAGACTGATGCACATTAATAATAAAATAGAATTAAACATACAAATAGCGTTAGATGTTAGTGAACAATTGAATAATAAAAAAAAATATTGTGCTGTCACGGGACGACTGACAAATGTAAAACACATGTGCAACGTAGTAAACAATACTGTATATATTAACTCAGTGCGGCAAGAGATTGCGCACAGTCGCTTGCGCATGACATCGCGTCGCCACATCTCATACACACGCCACTGCCTGTATCGCCACGCCAACAATCAGGTTTACCATCGCCTGTACATGTTTCACATCAATATAATAATAGAATGTTACTAGTTTATATTCGAACGCATGATAACATTCTGAATTAGAGAATGTCTTTAAACAATATAGAGCCGTAGTCCGGTGAAGCTGTTAAGACCTTACTGGGTCAATAGCTTAGACATTTCGAAAAAAAAAAAAAACAATATAGAGATAAGTGATTATTATATGTAAGCGTATATAAAAATGCGGATAACATTTCGAGGTCTGACCTAATACGAAATCTTCAGGATATCCGGGTTGCATCCTCTTACCTTGATTAAAAAAAGCGAATCTCGTATGTATTAATTGTAATAGAACATATAATCATGGATTTTACTCATAAAACTATAAAGGCGAATGTAATCACTACTTCAGCTTTTTCCAATTTTTGTATATATTGTTTTGAATAACAGATTCAACCGATGTTAATAATAATAGTCGAAAATGTTAACAACACAGGAACGACTGTTTTTAGGACAAGTATCCGAACACGAATTGATATTTGACGATAACTTTGTAACTCGAAAACGACAGCTACCAAAAATACTAAAATATTTTGTATTATGATTCATTATATTATTTTTATAAACTGAAAGCCAAAACTCCTTGCTGTATACATGAATAAAGAATTAATGATTCCTACTGTACTACTATCGTTTACACATTTATTGCCTCTGTAGACTTGTTTTACAAAAGTCAGTCAAGCGCGAATTATTTCTCGCACACAAGTTAAATTACTTTACATAATTACAAAGAACTTCCATTTTTCTTTCATTAGCTACGAGAAATTCCACATCATCGTCAAAATCAGTATTTGTATAAAGACCGTTTCTATGTTACTTTTTGATCCTTATTTTGGAAACGACGCAATTTTGAATAATTATAGTTATAATTCTTCTTTTTCGTATTGTAGCAACCAATCCTCTCAATTATTATTTCTTATTCAATTATGGCCAGTAACCAAACTATGTTACCCATAATGCCACAAATATTACAGGATTATACAGTCGAATAAGACAAGATTATGAACAAAAAATAAAAATCACTACATTACAGAATAATAAAGAAAAGCTACCGAAATTCTTGGATTGATTTTTCAGAAGTTCTTCTAAAGTTCTAGCCGAGCCTTTGGTATTTTATATCACTGTTCTTATTTCAAAATTGTGAGTACCTTAATTAAGATTCTAGTGAGTTCTACCAGGTAACGTATATATATTATTTTGTAAAATCACTATCGCGTTATAGCACTCGACCTCAGACACACACCTTGTAGAAGGTAACTAATTATACTTTATGAGTATGTATATGGTATATTTTTTCAACTGGTAAATGGTAATTATTATATCATAAGAATTAATAATTACTTGCTTAGCCGTTACTTACTGGATGGAATATTTGCTTATAAGTATTTCATCTTTCTTGTTTTCTTTTTTCGAGGTATACAGCCACCAGATAGTACCACCTAATAAAATAATCAGCACTATTATATCAAATGTACTAAATAATGATCCACCGACAGCAGCAGCAGCGGCAGCGCCAGTAGCTGCATCCTTAATAACGTCTTGTGTATTCTCAGACATATTACAGGTTATCACTTTTTGTGTAGTACGTGGTAAGTTGGTTTTTGAGGATGAAGATGCAAGGTCACTTGACAGTTATTGCTTTAACACTACTTGTTCGGTGAACACTATGTACAAGATCCCACTTACGACACTATACACTAGCACTAAAATTAAACATGACAAACATGCCTAAGTTGGTACTTGTCGATGAAACGAGTATGGAAAAAATCAAACTAGCGTGGCGGAATGAACGAGAGTGACTACAGTCTACACAAGCGCTACTAGCAGTCGTGAATTAAATCGGCTAACATGACAACCGCCGTGAATATAACCAAGTAAACCGACTCGACCCGAATGAAGTTGATAACATGTCTCGGTAAGCATCGGAAATTGTAATAAGTTTAGGTTATTGTATACAGTAGAGAGTTTATGAGCTATATTATCTGTTCGTTATTTTTATATAAATATAACCGTTATAAGACAACTAAAAGTGAAACGAATTTTTCATTATTATATTTTCTTTATCGTGGCTTACAGCATTTTTTATCAACATAATTAGTTGAATAATTAATATGTAGTATGTGTGTATTTATTATTATTTATAATTTTTACATGTGTAAAAATGAATATAGTAACAATTAGAAATAAATTAATAATGATTTCATAAAACATTGTAAAAGAGTAGCGAAATATCACGTATACTTAGGGCTGCCAACCTTACTTTATAATAATATGTTCTATTTTATTGTTAATAAATATTCTTTAGACTTTTTTGTACAAAGAGTGTATGCAAAAATACAATAGTATTTTAATAATACATTTAAATTTTAAAAATGTTATGACTAAAATAGAAGACTAAACTGAAATTTTAATTAAACTTTATTTGATTTTAAGCATTATATGTTTAGAAGTCCTTATTTTTAAAGTAAATACAGACATCAATCAACCAACATTTTAATTGCCTGCGCCTTTATTTTATATAAACAAAGCATTTTCATTTAAAAGATTTACGAAATAGATTTTTACAAATGTGTAGTCTTGACTGAAAAGTATAATGAAAATTTCATCTCGTCGTTATTTCGCATATCAAGTGCATAACAAATAAAATAACACGTTATAACAACAGTGCGTAAATCGCAGATTAAGGAAGAAACATATCATCTGGCAACCGTGTTTTTGAACGTACGATAAAATTAATAGCTCGCAAAATTGCACATTATTATCTCGTGATTACTTTTGCAAGCAACCATGACAAGCGGAAGAACAACGTAAATAATCTATACTTATAAATAAAATTGGAGTGTCATTCTGTGATTTCGAAAATGATGTTTTTTAAGATCCTATGATTGTTTGTACGTTACGAACAACCAAATACGCATTTATAAAACTTTTCTTGTCTGTTTCTTTGCCCATACTAATATCTGAAATTACTGAATTGATTTTGATGAAAATATTTTTGGGAAGAATAAAATTATCTGAGATCTATGTTTATTACCTTTTTTTGGCAATTAATATTTCAGCTTATTAATGCCATCGTCACGTAGTCATTAATATTACAAGCGTCGTGCAGTCACTTCAATATTGCGTCGTGTGAATCAATATTCTAACAAGATGGTGGATCCCTTGTTAGAACCTGCTAGGAAGTTATTGTGGCATCTCAGAATTTAAATGTCCGTGGTATTATTTTCTATTCACTTCACTTATGCACAAAAAACTAACTATATTACGTAAAACTCCACCAAATTTACAAAATACAGAGTCTAGTAACGCAAGATTATGAATAAAATAGAAGATCTACTACATGACAGACTAAAATCCCGCCAAAAACTTCTATTACCTTCTTAACTATGGGAACTAATCGTTAATGACAAATATAGATTTGACAAAAGAAAAAAAATTAATTGCAAGTGAAGAGCAAAATGCATATATATGTAAGACTTTTACTAGATTCTAACCTTGAAGGCCAAGACTTAGAAACATTACACTAATGTAGAGGTTAGACAGTAACGTAAATAAATACATACAACTTAAGTGATTGTATAATTATCGAAGTATCTTTTTTTGCATACAGATCGGTTTTTACACGTTATGTAATTCAAAATATGAGCTTTTAATGTTCTTGTTTGGCTATTTCTTGGTTCGGATTAATCTCCAAAGAGGCTTAATTGATTGGAGAAGTACTTTTTGTATAGAACTTTTCAGAGAGTAGTGTAATCATCATATTATGATGCTTCTACATATAGGCCCTAAGCCACATAGCAAAAAATCTGATCATAATTAAGTCTTCATAATGTATTTGAAAGTTCAAGTAATACATAAAGATGCACAATATTACAGTTTTACATATAAAGAGGAAACAAACATGATAAATATAACATATAAAAAACAAACAAACAAATACATCAAATTAAAACATTTTCCACTGTATACTAACTTTTAAATCTGGCTATAAAAACCTATGTAAAAACTACCAATACGTTATTATTAACAGGTCATAGCAGTAATGCTAAACATACAATAAATAAGCCATTCTTATGTTCTCCCTTCATATTACATGACCCTAGCTAAATTTTATACAGCCCTGATCTACAATTTTATCGAACTAGGGCAGAAACTTGATAATAGCTCTCTTTCCAGCGGTGGAAATTAATTTCCAAAAATTCATTAATCTTGTCATTGTTCGTGAATAGGAAAATAGGAACTCTTTGTTTAAATTTATTTGTATTGTAGTTAGGGCACACGTTCTCTTTTATTTGGCATCTTCCTTAATAATTTTCCTCGAACTGACTACGCTATTGGCCTTACTAGGCAACGTGACCCGGGCACGTCCGTTGCCCAGCACTATAGCAGGCCCCCGTGGTGGAGTCGCATTGTGCCGTGCGACTCCCACAGTTCGTCGGGGGGGGTTTAACACCCGCTCCTCCCTGAGGGTTCTTCCAACTTGACCCCTCAGGCCGCAGAAGGGGCCCCTTATGAGGGGCCGACACCTGTCGGGTGAGCAGAGGTAGTGCCGTAGGTAGTTCCTGCTCCCCGGCCAATAGGTGTAAGGAGGCACCATGGTGTTTCAGTCCGTGCAAGTCGGACATACCCCACCCTAGCTGCCCGGCCAGGGGGGCATCTGTAGGGATTTCCCCATGTACAAAAAAAAACAAAAAAAGGCTTTTTACAGCTTCACCGAACTAATCTTAAATCATATAATAAATCGATGTATGAGTTATACAAATTGATATTAAAAGAAGCACTACAATGTACGTTGTAAAATTTGACATAAGCATAGACAGCCGATAAAAACTCATAAAATATAGTTTCCAATACATCGTTTTAACGCGAACAAAATTACTGATGAATAGAAACGTGATTATTAGTAATAATAATATTTATATATTTAAAATTATAAGGTAGCGGTAAGTCGAAAATAAGAAAAATTCAGCAGTTGATCCAGTTACATTTGAAAATACAGACGGGAACGTTGTATATATTTGAATCGTTTAATTATATTATTCGTATATAAAAGAATATAATTTACTTTTAAAATTTGTTTTGTTCTAAACAATCCATTATTTAATTTAATTAACATATTAAGTATATTTAGTACCTAGATAAGTAAATCTAATAAGGTAGATTACATGGTTAGTATAAAAATGTTCATAGGATCGTTAGCATGAAATGATGTCGACATCATTTACGGTAAAAAAAAACAATGATTAAAAGTAAAAAGGTGTAGATGCCTTACCTACATTAGATTTTGACAAGAAAATGGCACCATAACGAATGCATACGTAAAGCAATATTGTAACGACACAATGTCTTATATAAATTGTAAGATAGCATATTCTCAATATCGCTGGTGAAAAATAAATAGTTATATGTAGCTTAGATACGGGTAGATTGACGGGGCAATTGTCAAAAATAAGCTAATTAGCCAAGTTTTAACAAGACTATTTATTGAAACTCTTAAGACGTATACACATCTTTTTCTTATAATATCAAACTATATCTTGACTGCCAAAGTTATTGCTTCTTTATATGCATTGTTATAAACGGCTGGAATTTTCTACACAAGTCTTGCAAACTAGTATTAGTCATCAAAGCGAGCCTACCTGTAGATCGAGAACATTCATACACGATTCAGAGAATTAAGTAAAGCGTAGTAAGATAATAAACGTTCTACAAATCGGTGTTGATTTAATACCGATTCCGATTTTATTATAAAACGATGATAAATAAATAATAAAAATATGTTTATTCAAATTACGTGACATAAAATATTGAACTTCTTTTCTTACAATCCTGCCACTTTCTGATTACTCTAAATATAGTTGCCCAGAACACAAATTTAGGTATGAATACGTATTATTATATATATTTTCAACATCGAGACTACTTAAGTATAAATAAATGCCAACTTTAGATTCCTATAATAATATTTTAACATTGTTTTGTATTAAACTTTTGACTTTTATTATGCGCAATCCCGAACTTTATTATATTCAGAGCGACCAGTCTTATTGACGACCACTGTACGCTGCTGTCAACATTTTAACTGGATTCGTATTTTTAAAAGGCAATGATATTGCGGAAAATAGCTATCCATTTTAATATGGCCGATGACGCAATAGCAGGTCAACAACTCAAGGTAACGACTCGTCAGGGTCTCTCGTATATTCATCGTGACATTGCTTCTTAACTTTACGAATTACGATAATAATAATCAAAACATACTAGGTAACATTGACGATTAGATATTATAATAAATGAGTAGGAAATTCATTCCTGATAAACACTTTTTATTTACATGTAGGCTGAAAATAATAAAAAAGTTATACCTTTTCATTGTTACATATATATTGCTGCTGCACGGCATAAATTATGAGCATATTAAAACATAGGAACAATGGTGATGCCGAGAAATATTGCTGATTGCCGCTGCTATGTATCTTTCGGCTGCTAAGTATCACAGCAGCTGTACATAATTACAACGCCAACCCACGACGTATTAGCGATTTCGAACTTTGAGAAATCCACAATTCTATAGTTTTCCCAAGTATGGTGATAATACAAGAATATTTCAGGTACAGGATGTCTTTCTATACCGTAAGCCGATAGTCTTACTGATTAAAATGAGTAAATGTATGCGAAATCCGAAATAATTGCTGTTAAATGTCGGGGTACGAACCTGCGGACTTCGAATTTACACTCCACCACTCGACCACCGCAACGAAATTCCTAGGTATACTGTTGCTAAATTCAAAACCGCATCAAATCAAAGTTAGTTATTGTCACGGGTTTATTACCACGTGCATTAGGGTCGCGACCAAGTCCAGTACAACGGTTGCCCTAGTACGGCAAATCATGAAACCATAACGAATGTTACATCTAGTGTAGGCACCTTAAGATATTCTACCACCTGGTACCATCACCCTAAATCAGCATTCATGTCTCAATGACAATATTGTGTTATCTGGTAGCATTTGCCTGCAGCTTCGCTCGCGTTAATGACCTTGACGGGAAAAATGCATATTTTAAGAGAAAAGATACATTTGACAAGGTTTAAGCGAAATTTCATGACTGATTGATGAACGTGAAAGTTTAGAATACAAGTACAATCACGTTTCCATTAATAATATTATTATAGACAGTATATTATAAAATTATACATTTTAGAGTATATATAGAAATATGTTTTATCCGTTTCCTACTATAATACTATGACATCGCTGTATTGATTCTCTTCATGAAATCTATAAGAAACTACAAAAAACTAGATAAAAGTCATCCATAGTAAAATGAATACAACTGAAACGAGACAAGTTCTAAATACAGAAAGGCAATATTTACAAGTTAACATATCTATTGAAAAAAAAAACGCATTTTAATATACCAGTATGTATCATAGCATGTACATACGTGTTCTTTTATTTTTAGATCTGAACTTGATAATCATCTATATTTCTTTGATTGTTAGATAGCCCATTTATTGAGGAAGGCTATATAGGTTACACATAACATGACGTTAAAACCAATAGGAGCGGAACATCAATGAAGAATATTTCAAAATCGGTTTATTTTTCCTTTTGAGAGCTTCCGCTACGTGTTAGATTTGGCACATATATATAGCCGGAAAAACTATAATTTTTGTTCTCGGATTTAACATATTGTTTACCATGCAGGTCCTATAATTAACACCAACGTGTTAAAATTTACCGTCTGTCGTGATTGTTGAAATGACTCGTACAAGTTATTTCCACGTCAATAAGATCGCTGTCATACGGTAATTAAAAAAATGTCTACTTTAAATAGCAGGTAGACGTAATTTTTCTGGTGAATTCTTCCAAGCATTCATTTACATACAAATGAACTACATTAGGTTCTACAACCAAGAACGCTTAAGACTTCACGAGATATTATACGCGTTAAATACTATCAAGTGACCATTTACGTCTGCTTTAAAATAGTAATTGCCCAAGTAGTGAAGTATATTAACCTGCTAAGGCATATATAATTCAACTTATAACTTAATAGCCGACCCGGTGAACTTTGTACAGCCTCAGAATCAATAAGTGTTGTGTTCACTTGTTAGTTGAATTCAGTATTTTATTGCGATAAAATACCTAAAATGAATTGAATAAATATACAAGCATATAAATATTTTTTTAAATTAAACACGTTGAAATGAATGTAAATCACGAGGTAAGGTGCCATT
>JACEII010000003.1:11239324-11276807 GCA_014332785.1 Antheraea mylitta
AAGATTTACTAAGAGCTACTTACTTTCTGTTATACTATTTACTAGACAGTTTGCACTTAGGTAGATTCCCTTCATTAAAGTACCTTGTGATACATGAACAAAAAAACATCGAAATTAGTCAATCCGTTCTCGATATAACATCAAGAACGCGTTTTTTTTTTACAAATGTGGGAAAATGAATTTTAGTCATGAATTTATTTTTCGCGATTTTTTCAGTTTTAATAGTTACTCTGCTATTCGGAGCGAAGACAAATCCTACAAATCAAAGATATAATTTATTTTATGTCTATTATAAATGTTTACATTAGTAAAGTGTATCCTCTACTCCAGTGTTTTTCAAACTTTTTCTTGACACGGCCCCTTTAGTATGAAAAAATATTTCGCGACCCCCTTACCCGTTTATGTATTTTATTTTGTGACAAATATTTATTCATTTTCATAATTAAAGTTCGGATAAATACGTAATAGTATCGAATAAATCTTTTTTTTTTTTATTTAATATAAATGATTATGTCCTTTAGTTAGTCTTTTTCTTAATAAACCTTTAAAACCGTTTTTTTTACAGCAGTAACTTTCCCAGCCTTTTGCAACTCCGTTATAGAACGTCGCTTCACTACCCAGGGGTCGCAACCCACACTTTGAAAAACACTGCTCTACTCCTTTATCAGTAATCTTCTCTAGTTCAACATTGTTATTTGTACATACAATCAAATGTTAAGGAAATGAGTTCAAAATTCCACTATTTGCGGTTTTCTACTAGTATGATCTAAAGTAACAAATTTTTTTTATGTATTACTATTTGTATAGAATACCTTCTGTATCATTAGTTACATTTACACTTGATTTATACAATGTAACTCATTTAAAAACTACACTAAAATATTTCACTACAACAATCTCCTACATAATTATGTATGGAATGCTTTTTTTTTCTCGAACTGACTACACTATTGGCATTACTAGACCTTCACAGCTTCACAGGACTATTATATATTATGGAATGTTAATAACACCATTTTTTAATGTACCATAACTGCAAAATATACCTCATTCTAAATACTCTAAAAATTTAATAAGTATATGTGACAAAAAATGCTAACTTAATACTGTATGTAGTAATTATTATCCCCCAAAGATACCACATTTTCTGGATTTAAATAATAATACTGTTGTTTTTTTTTGCATTTTTATTCTTTTGTACAAAGCTATTGCTTATATGATGCCGATCTTGTTGGCAACATCTAATGCGTCATAATCTCTTGCGAGCCTTACATACGCCTTCTTCTTACCATCGGGCCTGGAAAAAACAATATTTGATTAAACATATGATCAAAAACATAAATATCTCAATAAAGTGCTTTTGTAATGTTCAGAGAAGTGTTATTTTTATTTCATTCTCAATCAATGAGATTCCCACAAAAATATCATCATGAAAAAAATATATAACCTTAATGTTGATCAAGTGGCTTAAGAGAAGCGACATTCATTAAAGTAAAAACTATATAAAAACAAACCTTATAAGTGTATTAACTTTAGCAACATTAATGTCATAAAGTTTCTTTACTGCAGCCTTGATGTGGTGTTTATTGGAACTAGTATGGACAATGAACACCAGGGTGTTATTGTCTTCAATTTTTTTCATTGCAGCCTCAGAAGTAAGAGGATACTTGATGATGTTATAGGCATCCATGCTGAAAAAAAAAAATCACATTTTTATATGAAGATTCAAATTTCTTTATAATCTTAACCTATGTTAATATTATGAGATTCAGTTGCGAGAATACTATGTTCTTCAAGTTTCATCAAAATCAAATTTTTGTATGTAACTATGAATCATGATATATATTTTTGAAGACATGTTTATCAATATGTGGACCAGTTTTCATGATTTTTAATTGATTTTTTTTTTGAATAAACATCATTTACTTCTTTATAAAATGAATTATAATTGACTTCACAGCAATATATGTAAAGATATTTTAAATATTTTGGTAAATATTGATCACTTGGCTGCAACCTCTTCACAGCCAGGTGTAAATAGTATTACTTTGGTACATTTACATGTTCATGATGTACATTCATTAAATATATATTAAATTAAAGCTATTATTTTTGCTTAGACATTTTTTTAAATATATAGACTGCCTCTTACTATGCTAGAGTAGATGAAGTATCATGTTTTCAAAATCAAACTCTATTATTATACATTCTATGAATAATTTTGCCACATATATGTTTTGTGCCAATTTATCATCTGGGGGGTTGTAGTATTTGTTCCTAGAAAAATACTACCACCATGAAAGTAGCAGTTGTTTGGAAACTTACCTGTTTAGTTAAATTGCACATTTTTTTATATATAGGATAGCACGTATGCTGGTTATCCTGCAATGATTATGCAGTCTAGTTATTCTCAAAAGGCCTGAAACCATGTTGCCCACTCACTATTTGTATCACATCACAGTATCACAATCAGTGTAGCTATGTGATACAAATAGTTTAGAGGCATCATTTCAGGACTAGAGCCTTGTACAGATTCTATCACTTTTAATAATTATTATTATGTTGCAAAATAATCGTAAAACAGTTGTTCAAGGAAATTTTGAACATCCATTATGAATATTGTATGTAAATGATTGTCTATCATTTATTTGAGTTCATTATAAGATTATTATATGTCTAAGCTTATTTATTTATGCAACCTTAAAAATCAGCTTACTTGACCCTTGTCCTGTCGCAAATAAAAGAAATTAAACATGTTACTTAATTATGATTATAAGTACTCATTTATATTCAATATCGTATAAGTAGCACTATCAAATACAAAGTAAATCAATATGTAACAGATTTAAATTTGTCAGATACAAAATTCAACAGAAATGTTCAGATACATATATAGGATCTTCATTTTAAATATTGATATTAAAAAGGTAATAGATTTTCAATATACAAAGAACTGTAGTCCTCAACGAACTTATGAACACCCAGAAAGTAGTCACACAAAAAACAAATTTAGGTTAAAATACATATTGCATACATACATACGTTTACGTATGGCTTGAGACAACTACAGAATAAGTAGTTTTAGATTAAAAATTTCTATAATAATATAGTAACTTTGTTTTGTACAGAACACTTGACTATTATGCTCTAGGCCAAACTTATGACTACATACAGAGATGTCACAATGGTTGATGAAGACTGTATTTATTATTTATAGCATTTAATATATTCCTTCTTTGTATGTACACTTTTTTTTAAAAGTAGTTGTTGAAACTTGTCAATGGCCTTTGAATATGTTTATATATGTAATGTAATAATTTTCTTTTTTTGTTTAGCTGTAAATTTTCCAAAGAGTTTAAAATACAAACAAATAAGAAACTTTTAATTGCACACATAAATACAAAGATCTTGTAATAGAGAACTTTGTTCAATATAATTATAAAGAAGCACAGAAATCAAACTAAGCATAATACAGTACTACTGTACAGTACAGTTTTAAAAACATATTTATATTACAGTGTAATGTACCTTACATAGTATGTACCTACACCAAAATCCAAAAATATATACAGTCAAAATGTATTATAATTTTTTTTTCCATAACTGAATACGCTATTGACCTAGCAAGGTTTTAACAGCTTCACCGGACTACTCTGTTCTAAGTACATTGAAAGAACTACAAATATTAAGTAGTAAAAACCCATAATCTTAACAACCAGTGATGTTTTAGAGACAGCATTCAGCCGGGACCTTTGATTGTACAATTTTAACTGATATGTTCTATACAATGTCGCCATAAATGGTTTTGATCATATAATATTACACACACACATACAAAACTTACCGATTCCTCTTGGGTAGTGATTTCCTAGGATACTTTGGTTGCCTGGGCGCCTCAAAAGTTTTCGGCCTACGGAAGTGCACTGAAGTGCGAATCTTACGTACTCTCGTGCCATGTTCACCTTTAACTACCTAAAAATACGAAAAAAGAACGATGTATTTCAAAATATTAAAATTGAAATTAAAGAAATATGAAGTTCGATGACTCCATGAAACACCATTTTGTTTATAAATTAGGCAGCCTTATCATAATTTTAAAATTTTAAAACGTACACACAGGAAGAAAACAAAAAAAAAAACAGACTAATAATGTTCTGAATTTAAAAATTACAAGTGGTAATTTACAACTGCTGAACAGTTTAGCTGTTACATCTGGCTACATCACTTCAGTAAATGTCTTCTGCTTTCTCATACAATGTGACATACTAATAGCGGTAAATACATCTAATACCTTTAAACAAAAAAATCTTGAATATTTTTATATTGTTACATATTCAGGATCTCGGAAACAATGTCAGAGATTTCTGTGAAACTTAGAATGTAGGTAGTTTTGGGGACAATAAATGGATCTAGCTATTTCATTCGTGGAAAACTTTTTCATGTGTTATCAGGCAATGAAAAAATATAGCTAGAATATAAAGGTAAATTTCGCCGCCACTGTCAAAACAACAATAGCTCAGAAGGAAATGGCTGCTTCATAAATCTGTCTAATCCAAGTTCAAATCCGAGTGACTTCAATAGAGATACAATATGTATATATATATTTTGGTAACAAATGCTAACTTTGTGAGGCAAACCTAACAGTTTATTTTAATTTAAAAAGGTTTTTTAAAGAACTGAGCTAGACTCAAGAATCCAGGTACTTTTAATAAATGAAAAAGTTGAAGATTAATCAAAAACTATTTGTACTCACCTTCCGCTGTGCTTTAAGTGCCTTTGCAACAGGTTTCACCACTTGTTTCTTTTGTCCCTTAATGCCAGTCTTCTTAGGCTTAGGTGCGATCTTTAACTTGGTAGCTACTGGTTTAGGTTTTGATGGTTTCGCAGTCGATGCAGCTTTCTTAGCAGAGGGCTTTGCACTAGACTTAACCTTTAAGGCAGCAGCTTTAGCAGAACCAGGTTTAGCTGATGGTGCAGCGGCTGCCTTTTTCTCTGCAGCTGGTGCCTTTTTCTCTGCAGCTGGTGCAGGAGCAGGTTTGGCGGCAGGTGCAGCGGCCTTAGCTGCAGCGGCTTTGGGAGCCGGAGCTGGTGTTTTTGCTGTCGCTGGCTTAGGGGTAGCGGTTGACGCAGCCTTAGGAGCTGCTGCTGGGGTTTTAGCAGTAGCCGGTTTCTTTTCTGCGGGTTTAGCCGGGGCCGACCCTGAAAACAAAAATACAAATCGTTACAAACATAACCTATAAATATGGATCCCATTTAACAAAGTTAGACCTCCAAAATTCCAAAAATCACCATTAAATTCATTATTATTGAATGTATTTTCAGTATAGAAATAATTCCACTATTCACATAATCGAAATGAAATATAAATAAATAGTCCACAACACAGCAACCGCGTGGCCTGCCAAATGCCACTCACAAGTGTTACTTGGTTTTCGGGTATATTATTCACACTGTATTTACTTATTGCAATAAAACTAGAAAAATTAGCAATAATTTACTATAGATAGATACACTTTTCCATTTAATTTATTATAAGATACGTACCGGATTTCTCGGGCTGCTTTTTGGGAGGCATCGTGACAAAAAAAGATGGAGGACAACGACAAGTATTGCCAGTATGAATATCAAAAACGGACGAATTAGTACCTACTCTGTAACTATAGAAAAATACATTATTATTCAAATACCTTGATGTCTATTATAGTTATATAAGAATAAGAAGTAGAAAAAATAATGTTAAATACAAAAATATTATCAAATTAAATTCACGATGTAAGAAGAATCAGGAAGATCGATTAATTTTATTTGACAAAAGTAGTGAAAATATACTTACGTACTCTATAAATAAATACTTTTATAATTATATTTGTAAGTATAATACTAGTATTAGAGGCAATGAGTCGTGACAAAGAAAACATAAATAACACTCTAGTGTAATATTTAATGTGAAACTTCTTATGGTAGGGCTTTAAAATTCTGATCTGCAATATTTTTGTATGCTGAAAAGTGGTGGAGATAAACACTGTGTCGAGTAGAGTTAGATCAATGTCTTGCTTGCCTTCGGCTATTGAAGAATAGTGAGACTAGGACTGTTGATAAAATATCGATATATCGAAATATCGATATTTTTATCTTAAAATATCGATACTTTTTAGTAATATTTTTTGGGCGAAACAACAGAAGTAAAACTTCTGTAATTCCATCTATGTATATCATTTTATTAACTTTAAACGTAGACTTTTTAAATAAATAAAATTGTTTGAGAACGAAATGAAATTACGAAACAATCAAGGGATCATCATTCGCGTAGCGTTAGGAAACTTGCAAACGAATTACTGACTGAGATATATATTTCATGCACTGGCTATGAGAGGAAGAAAGGAATTCTTAGATATACAAAATGTAACTAGCTATAGGATAATGAAAATGTGTACTCGCACGTTTCTTTCTTGCTCTTACAGAAACGTAACTTTCTCTCTATTTATCTTCACTAACTTATATCTCACTCTCGACTTCCGTAAGCCTCGCACTACTACACTTTTCCTAACGCTCTCGTCACATTTATCAGCTTACTCCCCAAGTAAAACGTGCGTAAAGAAGTTTTATTAGACAAATAATACGTATAATGCGATGCGTCCGACACTTACGATGCGAAAATATGGACGCCTAGCTTTATTCGACAATTTTGTTAAATAAAACGCAAATACACAAAATAATAATTTATTTATTTAGAATGTATTCTACACTATTCGAAGAAAATGAGTGCGTGCACCGTCACACGCGTTTGAAGTAAAACTTCTTTGGAATTATAAAAGATGGCGATTAAGTAAAAAATAAATACATCAAATGAGAATTTAAAAAGACATTTTTATTGATGAAGTAACACTAGTAGTGTATAAATTTATTATCGTCAACCACTATACATTTAAAACAATCATTTAATTAGTATCATACTTCAAATATGATATGATTGGTTTATGATAACTGAAATAAGAAACACAAATTCTACTTTGCAAATTTTCTAAATTTCTTGAGATAACTGCATCGATATGTATCATATGCTATAACTTGTTGATTGAAATGGAGAATCATTCATCGTTAAATTAATACTTTTTATTAAGTTGCGTACTTTTCTATATTTTATTTACTTTCTAACAAAGAGATTTCCTGTGTTATTTAAGTTCCCAATTAGCTGATAGTCATTACAGATAATGAAACTTTGATTTCATTTGATACTTACTTACATTAAAAACCAGATGGCAGCACGGTTGCATATACATATTTAATTCTATATTATGATTATTATTATTATTCAATATAATATTTTTTTCAATTTTTTTTATTGTTTTGTTTAAAAGCACTTTATTAGCCAAACCAAAATTATTTAAATACCGGATGGTACAGAAACGTGAAACCATATATCCGTAACGAACTTCCGTTGCATTACCCTCCAGTTATGTCCAAATCGCGCCTAAAGAAGTTTTACTTTAAAAAAATGTATTTATAATATATACTTAGAGGTTATCATACAAAAATATATATAGGCGCAATTTAAGAAATTGTCACAAAGTAATAATATACGAAATTATGTATATGGGATGCTAAACCACTGTGGAGTAACATTTGACATGCCGAAGCAAATTTCATCCGCACACGTCTCCTATTGAACAATAGAATATGAAACAGGCAAAATGGTTGGCTAGAATAGTGATATTTCTCTAATATTACAAACATATAAAGCTTGGATTTAGGCTATGAACTCCAGAACTACTTAACCGATAACAAATTTTTTGACACTAATCTGAGACTACATTATCCCCAAGTGCTGTATTTTAGTTTGTAATCAATGCGTCGGAAATCTCTAGCGGTTGCTGGTATAGTTATAATATTTGCACATTGCGAGGTATGGAGCCATGAGTTGAGGTAGGTTGCTATGCTATGATACAGTTATCTACGCTTCTGGCTGGCGGCTGGATTGCCTCAGGAAACGCATTGGAAAAGTTGTTAGCACACTCGGTGATTGATTACTTCGATGGCGTATAGAAGTAAATCCCGCAAAAAGCGTCGCGATAATTTTCGATCCTAAGAAACGCGCTAATAAGCTGACGCCCATTAGGCTATACGAAAGCGAGATACCTTGGGCCGGCGAGGTCAAATATCTCGGCGTCACTTTAGATAAATACCTAAATTTAGATTCACACACAGATAGAGTGCGAAACAAAGCCGTTAAGGTCTTGGGTCGTCTCCATCATTTGCTTTGTCATAAGATTAGTAGTCCGGTGAAGCTGTTAAGACCTTGCTAGGTCAATAGCGTAGTCAGTTCGAGAAAAAAAAAAAATTGTCTAAGAGTAAAATGTCCCTCAAACATAAACTCACTTTATATAAAACTTGCATCCGTCCGATTATGACGTACAGTTGTCCGGTCTTTGCACACGCGCAAAATCGTATTTATAAGTTGCAGGTTCTCCAGAACCGAGCCCTACGTAAACTCACCGGTGCCACATGGTACGTCCGGAATAAGGATCTCCATAGGGACCTGGAGATGCTTTCTGTCTGGGCGTATATAAAATCACTCACAAGTAATTTCGAAAAAGCCGCAAATCATCCCAGCTCGTTAGTGGTATCCGCCGCGAACTATGAACCCGTACCCAACGCTGCTCAATGTAGAAGACGACCGCGACACATTTTTAGCAATCTTCCTGATTCAATCACGTCAGCGAACGTTCAGTACCAGCCTGTCTCTCCAGAGCGTGTTTACGCCCACGCTCACGTAACCACAGATCACGCCGCCGTGGTCTGAGGGTAAATTTCGCTCCCGCACACCAGATCAGGACCCCCTCGACAGTGGCTCAAGCCTAGGTCCGTTCCCTCGGCGTGAAGCCCTTGAATACGCTGCTAACGCGACACAACCTTATATCACTGCTACAACATCATACACATCACCTATACACACGTGCACGCTTACACGCCGTTTTTCTTTTTCAGAGAAATAAACGACAAAGAGTTCTATCCTTATTTTTCCCTATCCTATTATTCCTATATATAGAGAAAATTTTCCGACACAATATGGGATACATGCAGTTGTTGAGGGATGCATCTTGGTACACATGCATGTTGCAATAACTCATATACGTATATCTAGATAGCTTAACTTAGGTTAGCTCAGATAGGTCGCGATTTTTGCACAAAACTGGCGACAGCCCAAGCCGAGGTGTGCCGTGCACCCTTGAGTTAGTCGCCCAAACATCCCAAATCGGTTGAGTGCCTTCAGCATTCGCCTCAATAGTTCGGTGAAGTTGTAAAGACCTTTCCATGTTAACAGCGTTTTCATTTCGAAAGAAAAAAAAAAGAGTAGACGCATTAGGGTTGTTTCATATCATTTTTACTAATTCATCAATTTTTATATTTAATGTCCATTTACTATTTTACCTAATTAAAGAGAAAAATTAAGAAATTCTTGCTAGATGTTTGATAAAAATTTTGTGAAAACTATGAGTTTTGGTTGTATCTATCATGATACCGCAAAGCTTCGCCAAGTCCTAATGTGACCATACAACAACAGTTACTTACTTCAGTAATAGTTACTACACTCTTCGTTGGGTTGATATTCAGATATACGATATATTTACAACTGCCTACAACCTTTCGTAATGAAAATGTATGGGTGTCTATGACGACTGGCATCGTCATCTTTCTGGTGTCATTATTGTTTGATTGCATTTTCTGTAATAATTTTGCAAGCCTTGGATTACAAAAAGTCACTCTAATGAGTGAGTGAAACTTTTATAGTGTGAAGGTAGGTACAACTTCTTAACACATCTTTTATTGACATATATATAAATAATTTACAATATTTAACTTACAGTGGTGGGAAAATCTAAATTTAATTCATATAATTAGCATACATATAGTACTTAGTCAACATCACTTAATAAGTGCTTTGCTTAATAGTGTATTATCTATAAACAACATAGAATTATAAAATATAGAAATAATTCACCTTCAAAAAGATTTTGTCAATCTATGTCTTCATTTAAAATAACATTTATAAAGAAGTGAAATCTTACAAATTTTCAATAAAAGAAAGTTTGTAAATTTAAAAAATATCTCATAAGTGTTTACGGTGATAGTAGAAACCTATATTTCACATAACGGTTATTAATTTCAATTTAATTGCTCGATTATAAGTCTAGCAAAATAAAGAAACCGGTAATAAAAAAATGCATTGTTAAAAGATTTATGTATGACTAGATCCAGCTGTAGTTCTTTGAAAAGAGCCAATATTTAAAAGTGGTGTATTGCATTGTGCATTTAACGACCACTGTAATGGAGATGATATAACATTAGCTGCTTGAACTGGTCTTTTGCCAATTATCAACGGATAACATTCATCAGGAATGCATGATAAAGCACCTTGTACACGTTTCAAACGACTTGAGCATTCTTCAAAATGTTCAATTAAATGTTTAAATTCTGTAGCTTCAGAAACATTGTAATGTGTTTTAGAATATTTATCAATAATTTTTATCCCCTCTATGGCGGTGCTTGTAACTTTTTCTCCATTGTAAAAAAACATATCAATGTCAGTTCCATTTTCCATTAATTGGCATTTTGCTAAGGAAGTGTAAAGTGTTATTTTAGGTGTCTTAGCTTTCACAAGGTCTACAAATCTGGAAGCATATAAATATTTTTTCCAATGTTTTTCTGGCAAATTATGATACGAAAAAACTTCATTAGGATCTGGATTCTGTTCATGTTCAGCATTTTTCACCTTATTACTATCAGGTGTATAGATTATGATCCTCATACCGTCTTTTGATATTTTACAGACTTCAACTATTTTCTCTTCTCTATCTTTGCCCTTTTTTTTAATGAATTCTACAATAACTTCTGTGGGCTCTATTTTCAATATTGCATTTCGAGTCCTATGAGAAATAGTTGGAAGCCTATCAGCACAGAGTGGAGGAACGTTCAAAGAGTTGGAGTTAACGCTTCGAGTTTTTAGAATATTTTTTTTATTTTCTGGAGTATTGTGAATAAATTCATGATTTGTAGGTAATGTGGATTTAATATCTAATTTTTTTATATCATCTATAGGATTTGTACTATTATTGCAAGTAATATCATATTTAACATTTAACAAGTCAAATTCCCTTTCAGCACTATTACAAGGTCTAATATTCAGACCAAAATTTTGGTTAGAGGCCAAACTCTGTTCTTTAACATCAGTAAATACATTGAATGATACTGGAGTGACCTCCCTGGCTACACAGTTGTTCTCTGTACTTGTGCATGTTTTCTCTATATAACCAGAATTTATTCTATCACTCTTAGATTTACTGTGTTGAGTACTATGCAATGTAGTAAGGAATCCAGAGTCCCTCGACAAATCTTGTTTATTTGAGATATTATTTATAAATGGATGTTCAATTATTCCCTTCAATGTGATTCTCTTTGTGGGATCTTTACATAAAAGTTTTTGCAATAAATCTTGTGCATGTATAGACAATTCTGATGGAATTTTATAATCTGCATTGATAACTTTGTTAAGGGTTGTTTTAACATGTTGGGTGTGAAAGGGTGGACTACCAACAAGCAAAGTATATAACATACAGCCTAAACCCCAAACATCTGCTGGTAATCCATGTACTTCTCTAGATGCCACCTCTGGGGATATGTAATTAGGAGTACCACACATTGTAACATGCTTCTCATCTGGCTCATTTAATTGTGTCGCTAATCCAAAATCAGCAATTTTTACAGTCAAATTTTTAGTTAATAATAAGTTATTTAATGATAAATCTCTATGAATTATATTATGAGTGTGTAAGTACAATACTCCACTAAACACTTGCTTAAAAATATCAGCTGCTGCTTTTTCTGAGAGACCACGAGTACCTAATTTAAAGTGTTTAGCTAATTCACCATTGTGGGCAAGTTCTAAAACTAAATAAACATAGTGTGCATCTTCAAAGAAAGTATATAATTCTAAAATTGCTGGATGCTTTAAGCGAGAATGAATCATAACTTCTTGTCTTACTCTGCCAACCATTCCTGCTCGTGCCATTGAGGCTTTGTCGATCATTTTGATGGCAATAAATTGCCCTGTTATTCGACATCTTGCTCGATACACTTGTGCAAATCCTCCTTTTCCAAGATGTTCTAATATTTCATAATCTTCAATCTTCTCACCAAACATTGTTTATTATAATATTCGTATGTCATGAATAAAACTATACTTTCTACAATATCTATTCATGTACATAATCTCAAATATATCCATTATTTCTTGGTATACTGAAACAAAAGAATATATATTTTAAAATGTATACCTATATTTGTGGTAGTAAGTAAATATTATAATCCAATAACTATGATCTGGTAAATATGAAATTATTCTTTACAAGTATAAACTCTAATAAAATCATGGCCTAATAAGTCAGTCTTGAGTGGTATATAAATACACTAACTGTTACCCGCGGCTTCACACGCGTTTTTTTAAAAATATTAAACAAATTTCAAATTATGATCACACATCTAGTGTAAATTACAATAATACTCATTCAAAAATATTTGTAAGTATCACACGCGTAAGTATCACACGCACATCATCTACTGTAACAGGTAACGTGTACATTATATATGTGAATACTAATAGTGAATCGAATGGGATGGGATTTATCATCAGCCACATAACTGGAACTTAGCACCAGGTGGGCCGTCAGCCTGTTTGCTGCCTTTTGGCATAAAATATATATATATATATATATATATATATATATATATATTAATACTTGGAGTTCAATACAGCGCACGTCACACGTGCATGTTTACAATGAACAACATATTTTTGATTAATTTCACATGGACGAATGCACGGATAACAGTTTATCACTACATAGTGTAAAACAAAGTCCTATTTCACGTCTGTCTACATGTATGTTCGTGATAAGATCAAAAACTACAGAAGGTATCTTCATGTCGTTTTCACCAATATATAAAATGATTCTTGGGCAAGGTGTAGGTATAGTTTGTCTTATTATCAGGGCTGAGCAACGTTTGCTGAACCTGCTAGCTTAAAATAAAACAGCTAATTAGTTACTTATTTGCTCGTAAAATTCCCGTTCAAATAGGTCTAGCCGTTTCGGAGATTACCCGGAACAAATAAAAAAAAAAACAGACATATCGACAGAATAAGAAAAAAAAATGATATTTGTAGCATTTCATATATTTCCAATATAAAATACACTCACTTTATTTTTATTACACGTAATATATCACAAATCAAAAATTGGGAACAAAACTAACGTAAAATAAAGTTTTTGAGGAGTTTTTGGCGGGATTTTAGTCTGTCATGTTGGGGATTTTATATTTTATTCATAATCTTGTGTTACTTGTATCTATATTGTGTTAAATTGGTGACATTTTTTGTAATATGGTTCTTTTATTGTGCATAAGTGAAATGAAATAAAAATAATACCACTGAGCATAAATTCTGTGGTCTTGAAAGTTAAGAAGATATAAAATTTACGAAATATATAGAGTATTTGGCGCTTATACCTTTACATTATCTTGGACATAGAAAAAAGACAACTACCTATATTGACAACTTCAAAATTGGCAGTATGGATTAATTCCTTCGACTATCTTATTGGACGAATATTATTACTACTAAACTTTTTGAATAGCAACACAAAATAAACTTCAGAAATGTTTCCAATATAAATGTACCACGTATAATTAAAAATTGGAAACAAAAGTAACATAGAATAAACTTTTTGAATAGGAAAACAAAATAAACCATGAAAATATTTGCGGTAGAATGTTATCGCGTTACCATAGCAACGCATATAATACTGACATTAACACGCAGCGGAAGCTTCCAAAATAGCCCGATTTTGAGATATTCTTCATTAGTGCTCAGCTCCTATTGGTTTTAACGTGATGATATGTAGCCTATAGCCATCTTCGATAAATAAGCTATGTAACACTAAAAGCATCTTTCAAATCGGACCGGTAGTTCTTGAGATTAGCGCGTTCAACCAAACAAACAAACAAACTCTTCAGCTTTATAATATTAGTATAGATATATTATATTCAGCAGTAATATGTTTCAATTCGCACATACATGTAATGGAGTGTATAGTAAAATATTATTAAAATGAAATTTCACTTATGATTAACGATATATCTCATATACTTCATTTTATTTGTAGTTTGCAATATGCATTTTGCTAGAACACAACTATTTAGTACAGCAAATAGTATTTACAGAAAATAATAATGAAATAAAATAAAAAAATAACATCGTGTACAGTTCGAATTTATGTAGGCGCATTCAGAAGGGCTGCTCTATTTTCGGAAATTCTTGTTTTTGCAATTGTAATTATCAAATTGTAGCTTGTATATAAAAAAATGTTTGAAAAATCTTACAGAAAAGTGAAAAATGTAGATTAAAAAATTAACATAAGAGTGAGTAAGTGGTAGAGCCACACTGAAGCTATAACTGGTTTCAGCATGATGGGTCGGCTCGCCCGGGGTAGTACAATACGACGACGAGAAAACGAGAAAAATATGGACTTACTTTCGGCTGTTAGAGTGCTACCAGTGCAAAGCCGGAGCGAGTAGCTTTGTAAATAAAAAATAAAAACAATTACATGATAGACTAAAATCCCGCCAAATACTCCGTAACCATAGTAATTTTTTCGTAACATTTGTTTTTAGCCTTGTCAACCTTACGTCATCAAGCGCGATAATGAAATAATTATATTTTCGTACTGTTAAGCCTTTAAAATGTCCTTGAATATAACCCATTACAAATCTAATTTTATAGGTAAAAAATTAAAACTGGTAGATCTTTAAATATATATTTATTTTTACTATAAGAATCTATTTTTCAATTAAACTACATTAATAAAAATCTCAATAGAGCTTAAAATGTAGTGTGGTTAATTAGCATCAAAAACCAATTGCAAATAAACATAACAGTAGTATATTTATATAATAATGAATTTGGCAACGATTAACCTATACATTATTACACTCTAGTTATATCTAGGCATTAAATTGCCATCATTTTGTAAAGGATATATACATAAAAAGGATACAAGTAATAATTGAAAGAGTTGTTAAAACACCTTAGATTAAAAAAATTGGTTGCCTGTAAAGTCGGTATACGGGCGAAAGTTTTACGTGACAACGACTTTGAGTGGTAAAATAATTTTCGTATAGTAGTCTCTCTCGCTCTTAGGCGGGCTAACCATGCCCGAGTGGAAGGGACGCGTGCCTCTCACTCGCTCTCATTGTGAGCGCATAACGTGAGCGGAGCGTAACGCAGTTTCTTGAAGTGTCACCCGGCAAACCAATTTATAAGACGTTGTCACGTCAAAACTGAACGCGGAAGTATTATAGAGTCAACTTGAGGCATGACCGTGTGACGTTGACATTAACATTGAATATTATCGCCATCATTGTGCTGTAAAAACTCTCGTGTAGTTTTTAGATTATAGCTACAAAGAGATAAAAATTTCATACTAAAAGTGACTACCACTTATCGATTATCAAAACCTATTAATTAGGTAAAGTCTTATTTGCAAGGTTCGCGTGGCGCAATTTATCAATCTAAATAAAAAAAACCTTCATTTCATTTAGGCCCTCAGAAGGTGCTTATGAACATCAAAACGACTACTACAAATTTAGAAATGAATTAAATAATGATAGGTATATTTTAAAAGCAAATATATATTTAAAATTCCGCCTGAAATTCATACGCGACATACTTTGTTTTTACTGTTAATTTCATACTCAGTATCATTTTTATACCCTTAAAATAAAAGTTTGCCAGTTAAATAGGCTCTATTGAGCGAAAAAAATAATGTATTACTGCAGTTTATTTACTGAAAAAAAAATCGGCAAAGTAATAATACTTGATAGTTTCGATTTTGTTGTTCGAGTTTGTCTCGAGAGTGCGATTAGTATTCTATAGAATATCGAATTTATGTCTTTTAAAGCAGGTTTAGTTGATCATGCTCAAACATTTCGTAGCATTCTGCGACTACGAGTTTTAGCCGACATGACATTCCTAATGGAACCAATGTAATTAAGGGTACTGCGAATATCCACAGCAACAATATTGCGATTGTCGAAACGTTTTGAAAAACAGGGAGTGGGAAAACTTGAGATTTTTATATTTAAAAACGCGCACACCTGATCTCCCTTGAATTTGAATTCAACCAAGTTACAATGCAAGTATTGGTTGAACTCAAAAGAACGTGCAACATTGCAAACAGTGTGTGTGAACAGACAAAATCTCTCACTAATCCATAATTTACCGATACGAACTGCGTATTACATTCATCAACTAGGAAGTTTCTATGTTAGAAGTTTAAATAGAATTTCTTAGTGTGAGACCCTATCAAAAGCTTTCGCAGTCAAGACCGACATGGCCTTGCCATGTTTAATAATTGCCTCCCTCAGCGATGCAAAACGTATGCTACAAGATCATACTGTTGATCGATACAAGTCAGCTGAAACGTTTATCATGTATATGTTTTAGAAGGAATTGACAATCATACTTCCAATAAGTTTATTGTTACAAAAATACTTTTTGAGTCACAAATCACGAGAAAATATCCTGCATATTTTGTTGTGCGTAGGTTGAGTGACAACTCTATAATAAGGCTTTTATCTCTTCACCATATCTAGAACTTTTTACTCATACATAGAAATAGAATACTGAAAAAAAAGCACTAGACATGTGAACTATGAATTGCCTATAAGGCTTTTTCGCTTTAAATTCAATTTTTTTTTTTCAAAAAAATTTTATACACTGAATGCTAACCATTTACTAGAGTGTAAATCATTGGGCAGACTTTTATAATATAAAAAAAATCATTTCAATTTACTTTGTGTGTAAGGTTATGATTTTTGAAATTTGAGCACTATCCGAGTTCTGCAATTGAACACTCAATATAGCAATGGGTGTGGTACACAAGAATTTGTTTTTAATTTTAACACATAACATTAAAGTAAGTAAATACATATTACACAGTAATTACACATTAGAGTATAAGTTTCATATTATATAATAGTTTTATTTATTAAATATATTTAACATACCTTATTTACAATCCATTCAGCATTCATAATACTCTTATTGATGATTTCTTTTATTCTTTCCTGGTCTGATTCAGATTTGTGCTGTTTGAAACTCTGAAAATATAATTTATAACATATATTGAATTCCAATTAATCCATCTATGTATGCACTACACACAGCTCTTATTACAGGATTTGGATTTTTGCATGTTTTATTTGTATAATACCAAAAAACTAGCATAAATTAAATTATTGTATGTAATTCATAAATTTAAATTTTAAATTCCGACATATGGTGCAGCTCATATTTTTCAAAATAATTATATGCCTGCGGGCTTAAGGACTTTTACGGTTTTACAAGATTTTAAGCTTTTGTAACCCAATACCATATAGCCATGGCTATATAAAACCAGCCTTAAAAGAACTGCAACACCAAGGCTACACATAGTATGTTTGGATATAATAGTTAGGAACCATACTCCTGATGATTAAGTTCGAATGCTTCAATTGCCAGCATGTGTTACCAATCACACCCTGCAAACCGTGAAACAGCAGAGTGGGTATTACTACAGAAATAGGGGTGACAGTGATGCCTTTAGAGTTGTACCTTACAACCTTATCATTACACCAAATATAATTTAAAAATATCCTATATACAAAGGTATCCTGAGATTTTACCTTTATAATAAACTAGTCTCTGTCTGCAACTTCGTCTGCGTGGAATAGTTACTTTGGGCTAACACTAACATGCAGAAGAGGCTCTAAAGAGGATATAAACCCAGATTTTTAAACATTCTTCATTGATGCTCCGCTCCTATTGATCTTAGTTTAATGATATATAGCCTATAATGATCCTCGATAAATGAGCTAATTAACATTGAAAGAATTTTTCAAATTGGACCAATAATTCCTGAGATTACCCCCTACAACAGCACAAATTTTACCTCTTTATAATATTGGTATAGACAACTCTGTGTTAACTTTATTTAATATAATTATTTTACCCTATTTCAAGTCTTATTACATTATATCTAAAATAGATAAATTTGATTATTTCTTTACTAACAATCTTATATACAAAAATGAATCCCTGAATGTGTTGCTAAACACAAATCTCGAGAACAGATGAACTGATTTCACTAATTCTTTCTTTGTTGGCTTTAATATTGTCAGGAAAAGGTTCTTATGCAAAAAACAAACATATACTTTGATATACTTTAGGCGGAATGGAGTCCGTAGGCACTGCTAGTTAGTTTATATAAGTTGAGTATTTTATTTCTGTGTATAATTTCTTTTAAAAAGATAAAGTTTGTTTCGTTTTATCACAGGAAGTTGCAAGTTTCTAACTTCACATAAGAAAATGACTATATCCGCATATTTTAATATTTTAGTACATATTAAATTGCTGTGGATGATAGTATTATCAGTAATGATTGAATAGTAAAAATAACATCCAGTTTAATTTCTTTATCTATAAGATTACTTTTAAGCTGGTAAAAAAGTTGCATTATCTTTTAAATCATTATCATGTATATTCCCTATTACTATTCAGAACTCAAATTACATTTAATGAAAGGTGTATCTTGATTTCATATATTCCAAAAATCTTTTTAAATTCATTGTAACTATTTAGCTAACACAAACAGAAGTTTAATAGTACGTAGCCTAGACTATTCTTTGAAGTAATTCTATATTACACTGAAAACTATAGTAAACTGGTTTGCAAATGATTTATATAAGAATAAATTTATACAGAAATGAAGAGCAAAAATTGTATGAAGGCCATAATTCACTGTAACTTTATACTTGTGCCTTTATTTTTTTCTTTTTACATGTTTGTATAATACTCATAGTAATAAATAAATATATGTATATGGCATTAATTAGATCCAAAATTAAATTACATTTATGCAAAGAAACAATCAGTACCTCATATTACTACATAAATATTTCTTATATTCATTTCAAAATTTCCCATGTTTTCTTGCATATAAATTGAATGTGAACTTACGAATTTATTTAGTAGATAATTATATGTAACAGTCTTATCAAGAAAATTGAAATATTTTATGATAATATTATAAAATTACCTGTTTAACAGCAAACTTATAATGTTTACAAGCATCTAGGGGTAATTTTTCACACTCTCGTAGGAGAAACTTGTACAAGCCCAAGGAGGTCATAACAAATTTTGAATCATTTGAATAGAATCTTCTTATATAATTAATAATCATTTATTTTTACTACAGCTATTTCAAATGTAATGAAAATTGTATGTATGATGTATACAACTTTTTCTGTATGATAGACGTCATACACGTTCGTAAGACTAATCACAACATGTATATTGTGTAATTATCTAGGAAATTGAATATAAGCCTCTTTCTCAAATTTCTAGTTATAAAGCTATATCTAATATCTATATGAAATAAATCAGAAAACAAACTATGTCATAGATTATGTAATGAATCCATAGAATATAGAATAAAATACCAATAAACACCTATAGACATTGAACATAGTGTTGCCAAAGTTTACGACCCGGCACGACTGAAAAAGTTCTATTTTATTTCAATAAAATAAAACGTTATAAAAAATATGTTATACAAATTTGTAAGATTTTAAAATTAATTTGCATATTTATTATAACCCAAGGAATTTATAAGTAATTGTTTATGTATGTTTTATGTATTGTTTATGTAATTCCTTGTTATAACCACAATATTAACCCTTTATCTTATGTTGTATTAGTTATAGTTTGTAGTCGACAAATGTATATGTAAAAATGAACTCGCAGGTTAATCTTATAATATGTATGTGAGAATACAAAATAGTAGGACTCTACATAATTAAAAACAATTTGAAAAATTGTATTTATTACTACTCTACACTACATACTACATTAATATTAAATAAATATTATAATAATCTAATTTGCACTACGCATTACAATATGTTAACTAACTCTTGATTATGATTTAAACTTAACCAACATTTTTTTTAGAATATGAAATATCTTTTTTTAATGCTATATATAATTTTTATACAATTTATTCTTCTTTTTCTTGTTTTGGCTCCGCAGAAGCACTTGCCAGTGTCAATATTTTCTTTTAATGGACGTTATAGTACAATAATATTACAAGCGTCGTCTGATCATTTAAATAGTCTAACAAGATGTTGGGATCCCTTGTTAGACCTTCCAGGGAGTTTTTGTGGCATCTTAGAATTTCATGCTCCGTGTATTATTTTCCATTCACTTCACTTATGCTCAATAAACTAACTATATTACGCAAAACACCACCAAAATTACACAATATAGAGTCAAATAACACAAGATTATGAATAAAATATAAAATCCACTACATGACAGACTAAGATCCTGCCAAAAACTCACCATACAATTTCATTAAATTTTTATTCGGCAATCATCATCATCATCATCATCATCATTCGGCAACAATGCTATTAGAATTTTTATTCTGTGAAATACTATTGCCAGGTTATTTTATTTTCCTCTATATTTGTTGTTTCTCAAGATTCCAGGTATATATTTAAAGGATTGATATGTTTTTATATATATATATACTGACTTAATAACTGACATATCAGAGCAGGTCCTAAACTATAAGGATTATAAACTTGAATTTTTGCAGAGGGGTTTCTTTTATAACATAGGGGAGCACTAACAAATGATTTTTGAAAATTCATTCCCTAAGAGGGTAAAACAAGGGTGCAAAGAACTACCGTTTTTGAAGTTATTCGAATTTCAATATGAAAGTTCTTGAAATCAAAGTCATGAAACACATGTCAAGTTTTTTTTGAAAATGATCCCTTAAGGTGGTAAAAAAGGAGTACAGTTAGTATGAAAGTTCTCTGATTTTCAAAATTATTCCAATAACATGTTATATTTGGGTTATAAGTTCCTAATAATGATTATTGCCAATATCCTTTTTTATGAATTCAATTTCTAAGGGGATAAAAGGAGGGTGCAAATTTAATCTATAAATATTATAAAATACCTACCTGTCCTAAATTACTACCTCATAATATTATTAAATATGTCTACAGACGACTGTAGGCTAATGTAACCACCACCATATCCTAAACGAAGTTGGGGGTAAATGCTAGTAATGTTATATTTATGGAAATAAGAATTATTGAAATAGCAGAAAGTAAGATAGCTATAAGAAAGTATGTAAGTTATTGCAAATAAATGTACCTTGTGGTATCAAAGAAACTATTAGTATATTTTTTAATTTATTTTGATGTAACTTCTTATAATTTTTTTTATAATACTGACCGAATTAGACTTCATACAAGTATAGTGGCATTATAAATAGCAAAAAGGGTTAGAGTCGTCCTTTGTGGCTATGCAACGATATTTATAGTTCTTAAAAGTATAAATATAATAAAATTATAAATAGTATAAATAACAATCATAATAAACTACAACTATATTTGTTTTATCTAGTGTCTTTAATATGCACCTTATAAGGTTTATCCAAAGTTTTCAATATAAGTCACCTTTTTTTTTTAACGTGGGGAAATCCCTTATGGATGCCCACCCTCCCAGGGGAGAGAGTGGGTTATGTCCGACTCACATGGATTAAAACACCACGGTGTACGTCTTCGACTATAGTTGGGGAGGCACGAGATCTCTATAGACTTCTTCGTGCTTTCGTGCCGTCCCGGCGGTTGGCCCAGCAGCAAAAGCACCGCCGCCAGGCCTCGTCTTGTAAGGAGACAGCCGGGTACACACCGGCCGTCTCCTTCGTCTGCCGGACCTGTGCATTGGGAAGATGAGTCCCCCGACCCACCTTGCCTAGGTCTGGCTACGGTGGCGGAAGAAGACGCGTATACTCGCGCCTCCTCCTACCAATTCTTCTTTAGTGGAGACGGCCGTTTATTGGGCCCTCCTCGTGAACCCTCTCCGCCGCCTCCTTCTGCGAGACGAACTCCTCACAGAAGGAGGCAACAATATTCCATACGCCCTCGCTGCCAAGCATAGCTTTCACGACGCTCGGCAGCGAGAGATCATCACCTACCACCGCAGCCAGAGTGCGGCGCCGCTCCTCCCACGGAGCACATTCGGAAAGTGTGTGCTGCGCAGTGTCCGGTTCAACGCCGCACTGATGGCATACGGCGGTCGGCTCCCACCCATGCTCGGTCAGCACCTGCACTAGATGAAACTTCAGGGACTATAAGTTCCCTCACAAAACATCTGATGAATTAATTAGAATACGTTGATTTTTTTTTTCTCTGTATTAATGTTATATACGTGTAAATATACACTTTCCTAAAGAAAATTTAGAAAATAGTGTGGATACCGTATTAAAATCTGTGTTGTAGTTTAGACGAATTAAGGTGACATACATACGGATACGAGAAAGGACCTTGTTTTATAATATTAATAGGTAGAATTACATACGCAATCAGATTTAAGGACAGGTTTTAATTTAAGTTGGCTAATTATTTAAAATACCGTACATTAAATAAAAGCCACAGCTATTTAGGGTATTTTATTATTATTTTAATAATTTTTCACTATTGTATTTGTGGATAATTAATGAAATCCTGAATAAATGAAAAGTACCTATTCATAAAGGGTATGTAAAATAT
This sequence comes from Antheraea mylitta, assembly GCA_014332785.1. Lineage (NCBI taxonomy): Eukaryota > Metazoa > Arthropoda > Insecta > Lepidoptera > Saturniidae > Antheraea > Antheraea mylitta. The sequence continues at coordinate 11,262,041 of JACEII010000003.1, forward strand.
GGCATTAAATATTTACAAACCAATGTCGATACTTCCAATATATGTTAAGGTTTTCGTATTTATTATGTGTATAATAATCTAGAACTACTTTAATAAATGGGTTTATTGTCATCAACTTATTTTACATCTGAAACGTCACTATTACCAGCTTAATATTCTTGATCAAGAATCTTGACTATATGGACAGAAAAACCTTGGTATATACCAATTTGCTAAGCCTTTTGATAAATCTTGCCGTTTGCTAAAGTTCCAAAAACATTCTGATTACGAGTTAGATAATTCCGTACTTAAATAGCAACGAAGTTTGTTTTGTACATATTAAAAGGTATAATAACTTCTTGAAAAATATATTTTTGATATAAAACATTTACAGACGGAGGGTAGACCTGATTGTTGGCGTGACGACGCGACGCAAAACACAAACATTGTGCTATTATCGAAGTATTAAAAAACATTTGCAACCATATGTGTATAAACATAAGATTCAAACTGTTATGTCAGATACTCATTGTTCTTCTTGTGTTACGTGGCACGCGCTGACGACCTAGCGCCGTTTAATAAATGCCGCTACACACCGTGCCTACACCTAGTTAAATTTTTGTATCTTGTATTTAATAAAATGAATGTTTATGTAATAAAATAAATAAGCAGTTATTATTTTATGGAACAAATTTATAATGCTCTATCTTGTCAATGCGCTGTAGTTGGTTCCTGTTGTAATGTGTTCTTTTATATCTATAACTTATACAAAACAATTTCCATGTTTCACATCTGCCAGGCGCCCCATGACGACTCAAGTTTTTTTAGGATAGGGGATACCCTGGGGATCTGTAGGATACTACAGAGGTTGTATTTAGTACCAGTTTTGTTTAATATATTATTAATGATCAACCACAAAAAATTGTACTCTAAATTGTTGGAGGTCGGAGATAGCTTGTATAATTAAATCATAAAATATCGTTTTGTTAATAAGTTATGCTACTTCATAATAAGTGTTTGGATAATATTATGATCGAATTGTTTTTTTATGAAAAGGTTTTTTGTGTTATTCATATAACATTAACTCGCTACTAGATCACGCTAGGCTATATTTTATTATTAGTAAATTTATTTTATAATTTAACACGGAGAATGTCGGGCACGGTTGTAAGTATAACAATTTGGAGGTTTTATATTAAAAATTCAAACGGTGAGTATACTAGATTAGGATCTGGAGGAACAAGAAACTGTCTTCTGGCAACAGTAATGTGGAACAATCTATGTCTATAAAAATAATTTATGTATGTATCTATCCATAATTCGTCTTTTTTGGATTGAGAAAGAATAGAATTACAGAAATGAAATAAATAAAGCGATTTAGTTGTGATAAATTACTGTTTTTTGTGTCAATGAACGTACTTTAATATCTAATGAGATGTATTTTTTTTCTGCATCTGCTGATTCATTAAAGTATTAGTGTTATGATAAGAATAAGTATTTCTTTATGTTTGTGATTGTGCATTGCATACCTGGATAATGATTCGTTAAGGCTAATGTGGTATGGCACTTGTTACAATTCGTCGTTCTCCGAGTGTGCAAACACTAAGAAAAACGGTAAGTTTGTAACAAAGAAAACAATAAGAAATCTCTACTCATTTTTATTTTAAAACCTTATTATAATTACGATACGAAGTGATAATATGCTGTCTTAGGTGTATAGTTTTGAAACATGAAAGCAAATGTTTTTCTTGGAAATATTTCTTTAGTAAGAATATTTTCTGATTTTATTTTAGGATGTTACTATGGCTACTGAATAGTAAAAATAAAAAGGCATTTTTTTATGGAACTTATTATTTAAATCATGAAGATTGTGTTATATACATACTACCGAAGTGACCTTATCTTGTGGTTGTTACATCTGTTGTCAGACAACTAAACAAGATTTGTATGACAATCAAAACTTAATTGGTAACTTATGAATTTATTAGAAATCTTTCATAGGTATTATATAATAATCATTTGAAATCCATTAACAATAGACATTAAATAACAAAGATAAACAATATGTTTGTTGTTCTGTCAAATTATTGTTTTCTTTTTCTCTCGAACAGATTATGTTATTGACCTAGCAATAGCTTCACTGGACTACCTAATTTTTGTTAAGTATTATAACACTATATCTACCTTAAACTTTACATATAATTCGATTGTAACAAATACTTAAACAATTAATTTCAACAAATACACAATAAATAAATAAAATGACTATTTTATTTAGATTGCAAAATTCCTTTTAATATCTTTTAATATGTTCTTAAGGAAATGAAATTAGAATGTACATTATTATCTCTTAACCTACAATTCTATTTTTTTTTTCATTCTCAAAATTGTAGCTTAGAAGAATGTGATGATTAAAAAAGAGAGATAAATTTACTATGTGGTATTACTAAATGCACTAACAATGTGTATGATAGGTAAAGTTTGTGAAGGTAGTTGTTACTAAAACTATTGCTATGATTCAAAAAATTGTTTTCTTGTAATAAGCTATGTTTTATATTACCAAAATATACATTATTATCAAATAGGTTTTGATTGTGGCTTAGTATTATTATAATTTTGGTATATCCCTCAGAAGCTCCATCTTTTTCTGTATGTAATGTACTTCATATTCTTTTTTGTAACCCTGATAATGTGTATGCAAAATTGAATGATGAATGCTTCAGTAGATAAATTGTAAAAGCATATCAAACAAACTTACTTCCTTGTTTAGTTTTTTTTTTCTCGAACTGACTACACTTTTGACCTAGCAAGGTCTTAATAGCTTCACTGGTTCTTGTTTATGTTACTTGTAAAGATGAATATAATAAAGTCATAGGAGATTACTGGTATGTTATAAACTGACACCTCGAAACAGGTTTTAACTATATTACTTGTGATTAATTATTTATATCTGAAGACCTGGCACAGTGACACATTTTGATATATAATTAGTTTATTTTTAGCAGAGTATAAAATTTAATTTGGCTCAAATGAAAGACCATATTATTCATAGATTTAATAAAAATCAATGAATATTATGTTCATCATTATTCTGGAGGAAGAAATGGGCACCAAGTTATATGTAATTGTTATAACATAAAGGACACTGAAACATTTTTACAGTATAGTATCAAACCACAATTATAAATATACTAGTTATTTAACCTGAGTTGTAATCTACAATAAAATAGAAATAAAATATGATTTACATAAATTGAATGATTATTTGTTATTTATCATATCTTCAACAGTATTTATAAAGTCAATTTACTCCAGATTCAAAGATTTTAAAGGAATGAGATGCATATTCCTATAATTTATTTAAACTTCTGAAGATATTTATTTTCTAATATGCAAAGGAAAAAATAAAGGTAAAAGCCTGTTAAAAAAATCACTCCCTACAGGAAACATAATTTCAAAATAGAATCATGAAATTAATCCAAGTAAATTCTATATATATCTTTTGTTTCAGGATGAAGCCGAAAAGTCAAGTGATGATATTGAGGAAGATGTTGGTCGGGTCAGTAAAAGGTACACATTTTTTAGATATGTAATCTGTTCTTATTGTCTGTCTGCATACTGCTACTTATTAATTTCTTTACTATTACTACTCCATTTATAGAGAAGGGTGTCTTCTGACTTTTGCAACTTCTTTCACACAAATTTGCTGTTAATATTATTTTATCAGTCTCTCATCCCTAATGATGTGTTCCATGTCTTTGAACCCATAAAGTATGAATGATAATTTCGTACCAGTTTCTTCTAAACCCTTATTTCAATATATCTTTTTATTCCAAATGTGCTCTGTTGATATAACATGTTCAATGTCAAGAAATAGATATACTAGAGAAAGTATTTCTGGTATACAGTTGACCCATAGTAATCTGAAAACTGTTTTGCAAGGCCATGTTAAATTATACAGTACTGGCAAAGAGGCTCAGTAGTTTGTGACTTTTTGAAAAATAGTACCTTGTAATTTGACTAATTGTATATCAAAGTGGTAAGATTCTATATGTACTATAAAACATAAGATGTGAAATTTTGTAAATTAAAAACTGCATAGAGTTATCATAAGGTGAAAGTTTTTACTGTTACAATCATAAAACATATTCTATGATGGCCTTTGAAATCCTCCAAGCATCCCTTAAGATCCTTAATCCCATTAAGATCTGCCATGTGCTTTTTGGGCTGTAGTGAGTGCAATATTACCTGGATCCACTGTATTCAACTTGCAAATGTATATACAGTTGTATGCCCTATGAGATGAGCAATTATGGATATATTTTTATGTTATGTACTTGTAACTAATACACAATTCTCTTGTGCCATTGACATTGATTGATATTGAGAGGGATTTAGGAGCATTAATGATGAAATATGGATTTTAGAAGAATTGGCTACATTTATTAAAATAATATTTACATTATAAAAATAAAATGTACTCAATTACCTTAAATTTAAATATGTGTATAAGAGTTATGTTTTAATAGAATATATGTCAATAATGGATTATTCTATACTCTAAGGAACATATTTTTAGAATATTTGAGTTATGTTTTCTTTTTACTTAGAGTTAAGTAAACAAACAAATCATAAAAGGACGTAGTCCGGTGAAGCTGTTAAGACCTTGCTGGATAAATAGCGTAGTCTGTTAAAAAAAAAAGAAATCATACAAGGACATCATCAAAATTGAATATAGAGTAAAATCAAAATCGTAAAACTGCAGCTTTAATTTGATTTATAATTTATTTGCAGTTATATAAATATAAATAAAAATATATGTTAAGAACCTTTTTTAAAAATTACCTCTGAGCGACATAATAATTAATTTTAGATTATTTTATTTCACCGCAGTACTAGTACACAACTATATAATCGTTACTGGAGAGATTGCTAACAAATAAAAATATTACACAAAATTACGGTGTTAATTAAGTAATAACTTATTTAAAACAGACGACATGTGAGCGGCACCATCATCATCATGTCTGTATGAGCCCCATATACAGGTCAGGCCTTTTTCCGAAAAAAGGTATGGGTATATTCAACACGCCAGCCCACGACTTATTGACAATTGGCGTATTGTACGTAATGCTGCTCAATTTAATAGGTTTTCCTATTTAAATCGCACCATTTTATAATGTTCTTACACATTTTATCTTACGTGTTACTCGATTAATATGGATAATGCAAGTGAGCAACTTTGAACTCAACATAAGCGATCGGACCTATGTCGTCTGGCTAAGGTTGCACGTGTTAGTAAATATATACTTTGAAATCAGTAATTACATTGAACAAAATGTATGAAAAATGTAAGCTTGCTAAATATTTCTTTCTGTAAAACCATGACAATTATAAATACAAACGTGTTATTATAAAAAAGTAAAATACGTATTAAATACTTTAAAATGTTTCGTACTAAGTGCACCGCGCTCGTCTGCGGCAAGTTCGCGTTATCCTTTTTTCGCAAGTCTAACCTTACCTAATTAAAGCGAGACAAAAGAGCGAACATTCACCAAACGCGGTGCATTTAAAACGTAACGTTTTTAAAGCAAGTATTCAACACGTATTTAACTTTTTTGTAATAACACCGGAAATGTACTCGGCTGTTCTTTCTTGCTGACTTGTTAATAAATCTGTAATTCTGTCGGTACATTTTTTTCTTTCAAAGTTTGTGACGGACATACATTATAATGCCAATTGATCACTAATATGACTAAAATATTTTGTCTATCTGTTGGTATGATCGTAATTAATACAGAAAAGTCTTGATTAATTTTTATGACATTTTCTGTACAAAATAATTTACCATTCCCATATTAATAATTGTAACAACGGTGAATCTATTTTGTTAAAAAATAGTAAAAAAATAATACACTGTTCAGTTTCAACCATTTCAATGAAATATTGTATACAGTAAGTATACATAATTCCGATATTAACAAGATAAAGAATTGTTATAAGATAAGAGAGTGTTTTATAGTTACCGTATATAACATTTCATAAAGAAAAATATTCTATTCATTATAAAAAAAAACTTAAAAATATAACTAATATAAATAAAATAATAAGTCCAAAATAATCATTGCATACAAAAAGCTCCCGGGAGAAAAGTACTTTTCTGAAATAACTTTTCTACAAGGAAATCATATTTCTTTACAAAATTGGCAGGCTATAAAAGTTGGACAACAAATATACTCAACATTTTAAAATACTTATTGCCCGCCCGTTTTGATGGAATTTTATACGCAGGAAGTTTACTTATGTGAAATCGATAGCCTACTTTTAGAATATATCCATGTATAATAAAAATAAAGTAAGGAGTTGACTTATATTACTGTATAAAAAAGCGCACGAAGCCGCGGAAAGTGGGTAGAGAAGTATCTATTGTAATAAATTAATTTAATAAAAGGGACTTTTACTCCATATTTTGTTTGTTGATGTAAATAATCATAAGCATTTATGGTAGATTATAGATTGTTGTTAAAACAATGGTACATAAGAATCGATACCAGGTTTCCGTAAAGGTTATTGGGAGAAGGGATCCTGTATATTTAAACACTTAGCTCACCTTTATGTAATTAAATATCAAGGACGCAGAACGTTACTAGCTATGAACCTTGACCTTAAAAGTTAAACTTATGTTTTATTCTAATGGTGCTTTATATAGTATATTCCACGCAATACTGTATTTTGAAATGCAAATTGAATTGCAATTAAAGAGAAGTAAATACGCGTTTTAATACCATCAGTAATATATACGTACAATAGGATTTATCAAAAAAAATACAGCGTGTATCGATTATTACTTTCTTTAAAGATTTGTGTTCCTGTTCCGCGCCATGTTTCTATATTTACACGGGAGTTTGTGCTTCAGGTCAGAGGGAAGCTCGAATGCTGTGACGTAGTACGTCGGATGGGCTTCATTGGTTTGATTGCGTTTCGAAGTTCTCCAAGGCATTGTATACCTTACAGTCAATCGGGACGCGCCACCGGATGGTGCACGTTACGTGATGCAAATCAGTATCGGCGTTTTATGACATACGTAAATGTAAATTATTCCGCGTGCATTTGGAATTCAGAGGTTGATGTTACAATGGTTTTTCAAATGTCACGTATTTTGTGCTGTGGAGTAGTGATATACTTTACTTTATTTATCATGGGATTTTTAAATATAATAATTTCATCGTAACTTTCGATATGGTTGCGTTCAGGTACTTAATTTATTAAAATTAATTAATAGTAACTATGTTTAGTAATTGCTAAATACAATGCCATAATTATTAACGAGAAATATAGACGACTAATAGACGTATAGCTAGAGTTCTTCCATTTATTAATTATTTTAACGTGTTCCTGATTGCTAAATATCAATTATTCCAGATAAATAAATAAAGGAATTTTGAAATATCCTGGGAAATTTAATTATAATCACAATATGTTTATTATCCAAGTAATAGAATGAAAACTAAATAATTTATCATGTTTTTGATGTTATTATAGTTCCTCAGTTTTTTAATTATTATGTTCTCATAAAAAATATATTTGAAACAAAACAAATTTTATTCGAAACCTCTCGCATATCTTAGTATTAACTCTTAATCAGACGTTGCACTTATTTAATATTCCCTACTTATTCTTGGTACCTACATGTACCGAAAATCATACAATAAGAAATTCAACGGTAATCATATAATTGAATAAATTTTCTAGCAATAATCTTTTAAGAATACAGAGATTAATTTAATCTCATAAACCTGCATTTTATTACTTCTTGATATAACTATTTAATTACTCTACGTGTTATGGACATAATCGAAATAGTCATTAAGAAAATGACTTGATATAAAGTATGTGTCAAAGAATAACGATATAATTAATTTATATTTTTATAACTAATCTAAAACTTAAAGTCGAAAGCATGGTGTTATTGTTTTGTTTATATGATTGTTTTGTAATGTGGCAATAACAGATGCGGGCGGTACGTTGGTCAGAAGTCGGGCACCTATGCCCCGAATTGGTGAGTTCGAAAGAGCGCGATGGGCGGTCAGCACTTCGCCTATGTCTGTACAGTATGGGCGGGTAATACCGCGTTTTGGCAAGGCGCCGTCCGCATCGATACTAATTTTAATGGACCTTGAGATAAACTGCCCTTGCCTCTTTAATATAAAACAGCATTTATAACTCACTATTGTGAAAAAAGTTACAAATCTACCGTAAACTATTATAACAAATCTATTTTCACAGTATTATTAGCTGTTAGTTAACCTTCCCTACTATAGCTATGTTTCAATCCTCCCACATGTTTCCCCGTACTCTTTGGTGCTATTTTGGGATGACCTCATCATGGATTTTGCGTTCGATAGAAATATTGTTTTTAAAAAGTACTCGAGTTATATGACAGTAAATGTCACGTAATTTATAAAATATTCATCTACTGTTTATTAAATTCTGTGTGCGTGCAACAAAAACACTATTTTTATACGTAGGATTATTTCCTTAATATACGAGTTATCTAAATACTTGATTGATTATTTAACAAAATTATTGAAACTATTTTAAATTTAAAGTTTATTTCATATTTATAAAATATTTTTCAAGCTTGCGTTCGTGTATTTCGTTTGGTTAAAACACATAATAATAACATCGAAAACATAGCTACGACCAATAATATAAAAAGTACGTTTAGTTATTACTGAATAACATAACTAAATATTATTTTCTTATTATAGTACCCATATTAAAGCAATCTCTCACCAAAAATAACGAATTACAGTCAAAATTATCGGTTTCAAATATCTAGTCCGAGTGCATTTTGCTTAGGTCATATATCATACCTAATATTATATAAATGGTATAAGAACATTTCGCAAGCGTTCGGTTTTACTCACGATGTATTCTTTCACCGTCAGCCGATTGTGTTACTAATTAAATTCTAATTAGTAAATATACCCGAATTCTGAATATTTCATTACTACGTGCCAAGGCTACAACTTGCAAAAACTCAAATAGATATTTTACTGGTTTCAGTAATTAATCCATTATTTTTCTTGTGTAAACCATAGCGTAGTGGCTTGTCATTTTATGTTATTCCATTGAGTGGCTATTAATATGAAATTGAATATTATTTTGGCTATCGCTAATCGGGGCTACGGAACCTGCATTTGAGAGCTCTTATTAAAAATTGTGTTATCTCTTTCGATCACATGTTCGCTCAATATCTAACTTTTAGATAAATTAAAATGCCTTGTACTTTATATCTCTATGAAAAATATTTTTTTTTACATTGTTTAAATTTGGAATAAGTAAGTGTATGACAGTCTTTAAATACTGTCTTAGAAAGATACTAGCAGGTACACGCGATTTCATCTGTGTTTTTATTCTTATAAACTTTTCTCAAAAATAACTCGGTGGAAATCTTAGTGGAACACGACACGCTTGAACATGACACGTTCCGACCGAGTTATGAAGAGTTCTAAGTTATTAAATACTTTCTAACATTATTTCTGTTTCGTGTCTTTCTGAGGTTTATTTTTTCTCGAACTTACTACGCTATTGGCTTGACGGACCTTAACAGTTTCACGGGATTACTTAACGCACATCGCCGCTTGGCAAGAAGATCAAGGGCAGGTGCCTCGCGAAAATTCTACTGAAAGTGATGATTCTATACAAGATTAAAGTCACAACTGTATACTTAAAATACAGCTCAATCTGCGCGATAAGTATCAATTTGAAAATTTTGTGAGATAAGCTAGTGACTGGCAGAACTTTGGAAAATATTAAAGCTGTTTATAACATCCCACCTACCTTCCCCTTCCTCCTTCCCTTCCTGTCCATCCTCCCAAACACAGGTTGGCAACGCACTTGTGACTCCCCTGGTGTTGCAAGTGTCTATGGACGGTGGTGATCACCTAACCTAACATCAGGTGACCCATCTGTTCGTTTGCCTCCTATGATATAAAAAAAAAAAACATGGGCAATTACCCAGCCAATTGCCTGACTAGCAACCAGGTTTAAACAGTAATTTAAAATTTACCGAGATAAAATTATATCTATAGACAATTTTATTCATTAAAAAGTAGTTACATTAAAGTAAGGGTAAGTTATATTTGGAAATATCTACATATTTTTAGGACGCGTTATCAATAATACAGATTTAAATATGAACTGGTAAGCTAGTGTCCATGTTATCTTTCTCGAGTCGACACGAGTCTTAGCCTGCGCCCGCAACGTTGCCGCGGTGGTGAAAGGGAGGTTATCCGCGCCGCCCGCAAGAAGAATTGCAACAACTTTGCTAAAAATGGCGTCATTCATACATACATATCGCGGTTGAATTCATGTTTTAAAACATAATTGTAATCGACTTGAAGTACATTTATTTAATTTGGATTTTAAAAATTTCCTTAGTATAATTTCTTGATGTAAACAAATAATGATTAAGCAAAATAGTAGTGAATTAACAAATATATTTATTTATACCTCAAATGTCAGAGTTGAATAGGACCAAAGTGATATTACATTTCGACTCTCACTAGGAGCTACTGAGCTAATTGTCGATGTAAAACACACAGTGCACGCCAAGAACAATAATTATCGTCGTTAATTTCTTTATTAATACTGCTCATTAATGAAAAAAAAAACATTAAATATAAAAGTTTGCGTATTAGTAGTATCTTTATATGTAATAGTAAGGAATACCCAATGTACCTGGAAGTAATAGTTATCGGTAATAAAAATATTTTGCTTTGTGATTAATTAACAGTGATAATTATTTTTATTTAAAAATCGGATTGTTTTTAAAATTCTACTTAAAAAAAGAACATGTATATTTTTACTCTAAACTTAAGAAAAGGAAAGAACCAGAAATCTATGTGGTATTTTAATTTTTTTTTTTAATTACTTGAACGCTGATTGAAGTAGTTGAGCAGGGTACATTTTTTCTTGGATTTATTGCACAAAGGCGTGATATTGGGATCAGCCGTATATATGAATTTATCAATGTTTTACTATATTATAAACTTTAAATCGTCTGTAACATCTTAGACTCAGGTCTTTTAACTGCTATCCAGGCAGTTGGTAATGCTTGTACAATATCACTACATGGTACAAAACAAAGTCGCTTTCTCTGTCCCTATATCCCTATATATGAATAATCTTTAAAACTACTCAACGAGTTTTGATGCGGTTTTTTTAATAGATAGAGCGATTGAAGAGGAAGGTTTATGTGCATAATAACATCCATTAAATAGTGGAGAAATACTGTTATTTTTGAGGTTTCTAATGTGATGTCATACACTTTTTCCGCTTACATTAGAACAAACGCAGGCTGAACCCAACGAGATTTATCAAAATAATATACGCAGGAAATCTTCATGGTATAGGGGAACTGTTTTACTCCAAATTTAACGCGTGCGGGCCACGGGCAGTAATGAATAAATCAAAACTACTGGATCGGTTTTAATCATTTTTTTCAGTGAATGACATAGGTTATATATTTTATACCCGTGCGAAGCCGGAGCCAGCCGCTAGTTGTAAATAAAACAATTAATGCATTTTACTGTCTTTGCTATAGTGATTAATAACATATTTATACCTATACTTACGTAGTGAGAGTACGTTTTTCAACCGGTGGATGTTAATTCATTATATTCAGGGGGCCTACATCACGTGATATAGCGCTCAGGTATGTCATCTCCATACATTTTTTCGTTTTCTATTTGCGTTAGTGATTGTCGATAAGCAACTTGGGTAGGCCCCCAGATTTGAGTCTCGGCGGTACTTACCAAAGAGTTCTTCTTAAATTTATAAATGTTTCCATTTCACCTATACGTGTGAAAAACAAGTTTAAAAGTGCAAAATCCTATTGGAGGCGCGCTTGACTATCGGAAATGTATCGAAGACTCGTTAAAAAAATCTTGAATACGTTTATGATTTTGAAAACACTGATGGTGGATCGTCAAGGATATATTCGTAAGAAAACCCCCTAGTACCCCATCATATTACTTTACCAGATATTATTGGTAGTATACAGAACTACATATTTCAGTTTTCGAAATAGTACGTCGCTGTATGGACACTGTCTAGATGATTAAATAAGTTCCGTTCCCTGTCGTTGGATAATACTTATTAATTTTCATAATTTAAATATTAATTACCTACGTATTTTATTAACACCGATTTTAATTATGTTTCTGTGACGAGTCAATCCAAATGTACTTCCAACAAGTATAAATTAGTTAAGTAGTAATTAATCCATTGGAATATTTTCCCGGTTTAAGCGTGGGTAACAATGTACCTCAATTATAATATAATTATATCGTATACTAATATTTTCTGTTATGAACCTTTAATCAAACGGTACGTATATTTATAAAGCTCAGTGTTTATCTTATCGTATTAGTCAAACGAATAAATTACTTAGATTACATATTCAATAAGTAACGTTTATCATTTCAATTTAATTTAAAAAAATATATTGTGGTGTAATGATGTTTTTGATTAAAATGGAACAATAAATATTCACGTTCTCTTACGGATTTATTTAAGGTAATATCAACGATATATTCTTAACAAGATTTGATGTAAATTATGTGTATAGCATACTTCTATACCAGTACTAATATACTAATCTATACTTCTATACTAATACTATAAAGAGGTAAAGTTTGTGAGTTTGTGACGTTGTAGGGGGTAATCTCAGGAACCTACTGGTTCGATTTGAAAAATTATTTTATCGTTATGTAGCTCATTTATCGAGAATTGTTATAGGCTATATATCATCACGCATCATCAACAGGAGCGGAGCACCAATGAAAAATATTTCAAAATTGGGAATTCTTTCCTCTTGAGGCTTTCCACTGCGTGTTAGCTTTAAGCCCAAAGTAACTATTCTATGCGGACGAAGTCGCGGGCGGGGGGCTACCGTAATATATGAATCTTATGGCAGTGCTTTGTTATTGTTACAGCCTCAATGAATGCTATTTCGCGAACAAGGGCGCTGCGGTGGTACTGGGCGCTGCGGAACGCGGTTGCGTTGACCACTTGCAATCGCCCGTGCGATCAAATCCTCAGTCCGATATACAAAATCACCTTCAATCCATGTTTTACTTATTGCGCCCTGAGGAAACGCTCAAAATGGTAAGTTTATGATCGCCGGTCAACGGTTCGAATTAAGTATAATTGAAATGTTATTTTCCTTATATTCTCATTCAATAAGGATAGAAGTAATATGAAACAAAATGATACTTAGTTTATATTTGTTTACGAGATAATCTATAACACTAATTAAAATACAAGTGTATGTCTGTTATTTTCGAATTGATATGTTGTACTATTTTCCTGTTAGTTCATTAGACACGTAAACCGATATTTGTTTTCTTTGTTTCTATGTGCATTTATCTGAAATGGTTTGACGGCGTTGGTGATTGATAAATAATGCTTTAATTGTTTTCCAGGAATTAGACAAGTATTTAATGGAGATTGAAAGTAGTATATTTTATCCATTTCAAGTTATCTCTATCAAATCTAACTCGATGGGTAGTGTTTTGATGTTATACACAATATACAGCTGTTCTTCTTAGTGTTTTTCCGGCATGGTCCCATGGTCCGCTTTCCTACTTTCCCCACTTTGCCCGGCCTTCCGCATCCTTTTGTTCTCCTTTATGTGCACCTTTACCACGTCCTCCCAGCGTTTTTTTGTACTGCCACGAGATTTTGGGCCTTGGGCCATAATATACAGTTGTACTATAATTAATTCATCTGTATATGGCTATATGCGTATCTCATACGGTGTTTTATATCTTCATGTGTAACATTATTATCGTGGGTATCCGATAAGGTTACATTCGTAAGTCACGATCTTAATGATAATATTTTCTAAAAATTACAGATCTATAGATATTTTTTTATGAGGAAATTTTACAGTAAAGTCGAATTTGTCAGTTTTATTCAAATTCAATTAAAATATGGAGTACTTCATGTTTAGGTTTAAGTCTCGTGGCGCAATGAGAGCAGCAGCTAATGCCATATATTTAACGTTTTAAATAAATAGCAATGATTGATTGTCATCGAATGAGAAAACTTTCTGATATTTTATTACAAAATGGCACTATTTTTTTTCATTTAACAATATTCCCGATAACATGTTTTATATCCATATAAAGTATTTCAAACTTGTATATGCATTACGGTTGTCTTATATGTTAATTGTTAGCTAGCTGGCCCGGCGGAAGTTGTCTCGCCCTGATAATGAAAAACCTTCACAAATTATATACTTTCTCATGAATCATTTTATCGACTCGTGAAAACCGCATGGAAATCGGTTGTCCTTTTTGAGTCCATCGCGAAAAGACTGACAGACAAACATACGATAGGGGACTGTTTTATAATATATAGTGATGGCATAATCTGTACTGCCACATGTAGCTCGGTTAAGCTGTTAAGACCTTGAAGTTCAATAGCGTAGTCAGTTCGAAAAAAAATGTACCGCCACCTAAAACACGTACCTAGTTCAGATGACAGTGGTCATCCTGTGTGAACCCACAATTCACAACCTAGTATATAGTAGATATTTTCTAGATGAAAAGTTCGAAATATACAATTTTGTGTTATTGGATGTGAATAAATATTGTTATCTATTTTCCCTTATTTTTTTTTCTCGAACTGACTATGCTCTTTGCCTTAATTCTTTGGCCTTTACAGCTTCACCGGACTACTAAGGCGAGCGCTTAAGGCACTCAGCCGATTTTAT
>JACEII010000003.1:11276817-11291816 GCA_014332785.1 Antheraea mylitta
GGACTACTAAGGCGAGCGCTTAAGGCACTCAGCCGATTTTATTTTTGATAACTAGTTCAAGGGTGCTCGGCACACCTCAGCTTGGCCGTTACCTTGAAAAATCCCGATCTGTACTAGCTAAACTATGCTAAGCTATACATGTATCCATTTTAGGATCATACAAAAACACAACATGTAATTCGGAAAGAGACAAACTAAACCTATTCGATTCAGTTCGATAAGGGAAAAAAAGTAAACCCTTCCACCAGGTGTTTAAGGTACATGTCTGATTAACTGTGTTTGTGTAAAATCGATGTGGTGTGTACTGTATCGCGAAAGCAATATCTCTGCGTCTACCCGAGTAGCCACGAACAAAAATATTGCCAAGATAACACGAACAAACAATGTGCGGGTTTAAAAACGAGAGCTCTCTGCCTGTGACGCATGAGACAGAGATTCGCGATGTGGCCGGCCACAGGAAAAAAATATGAGATCGAATTTACAATTTAAACGAACGACACCGGCGCCGGCATCTAAAAATAGAAAAGTGATATTATTTGACGATTTTAGGGGAAGATAGACGCAAACATACGAGTTTACTCTATCTTATATTGAAAAATTATTATTTTTTAGAGAAGGGGGCGCGCGCGAGCCCTTGAATCATAGTCGCGATGGCGGGAAATTTCGCGATCGCGCGAATGGGGCCCTGTTTGGGGTCGTTCGCGACCTCATCGTATGCTGAGATCTCGGAGATCTCGTGAAAAACTAGAAGCTGGGCGGACTAGTCCATGCCGGAGAGAGAGACTGCGGGGTCGGCCTGTGAAGGCTTCGCCGCCTGGAGTCTGGGATCGAGTCGCGTTGCGATCAGCGGTGTCCATGGGACCGGAGGGGTCCGCGCGGGGAGAGGGTTTGCGTTAGGCGCAGGTGCGGACGCTGCCGGTGCGCGTAACGCGCGCGGCATACTCGAAAAGGCCTGTCGAGAGTCGAGAGCCGGGGGCGGGTAGACGCCGCAGGTGCCCTGGAAGGCGAAACCTGCCTCGTGTATCGGGGCTGTTTTGAACGCGGGGCGCGGAGACAACCGCGATAATTCGCGGTATGACCCACGCCGCGGCACAAGATGCAACTCGGAGGATCGAGCGAGTCTTTGGTGCGTGAACACTGCGAAGTGGAGTGTTTGCCTAGGCACTTAACGCACCTGGGACTCAGGTGACAGTTAAGTGCGGAGTGTCCGTATTCCTGGCAGTTTTGACACTGCGAGGGTACGGACGTTTTACGCGGTGTCTCCACGGTGATGCCGGAGAGGCCGCAGAGGTTCGAGAGATTAAAGATTTTTTTTGCCCTCGACGGAGCGCTCGAGAATAACGAGCACCATGTCGTAAGGCTCACGATTACGCGCAGATCGCATACGGTGGACTTCTTTGACTGGGAACCTCTGTTCCCGGAGGTCTTCGTGGACATCGTCTGCAAGAATCTGGGCGGGGACTCTGTGTATTACTACGTGAAGAATGCGCTCTTCTTCGAGCACATATGTAAAAAACGCAATTTTCTTATCGCGCAGAAGGCGCGTAAGTTTGCGATGAAGGTCTGAGGTGTTAACCTTTACCTGAATACCCGTTCAGGTACTCACGGCAGAGGCTAATGGGATCTCAGCCTCCTTCAGGAGGTCAGAGATATCGAGCCAGGACGCCTTGTCCTGGATCGTGACGGGTGGAGGGGGACGGGGCTTCTTACTCGAAGCTGCGGGACTCGCAGCTTTCAAGGGAGCTGGTACGGAGGGCGTGGACGACGTCTTTGGCACTTTCGCGCCATCGACGTTGGATAATTTCGAAGACTTAGGACCTTCGGTGTCGGAGGAAGAGTTTGGGCGCTTCTTGCGCGACTTGGACTTCCGGGAGACGACGGTGAAGCCGTCGTTCCAGACGGGGGCGTCTTGCTCCATATCGGAGCATTCCTCGTCCGAAGAACGAGAAGAGGTAGGGGCAGGGGGAGTGCTCTCGGAAGACTGAGGGTCCTTCAAGAGAGCTGCGAAGGAGTTCTTCTCGAGAACATCTTGCACAGCAGTGATGATGGACGGGATTGGACCGCTCTTTGAGAAACTCGGCCGCTTCGGTACAGAAGCGGTCGTATTCTGACATAAGCTCGGGACTGATCGTCGCGACGAACTTCTGAAAGCGCGCGAGTTCACGCTCTCCGGAAGTCGGGTTGGACATAGCGGGGCCTGAGGAGGAGGGGTGCGGGGCAGGGGAAGGTATTTGAAACCTCCCTGCCAGAGGGGCAGGGGGCGCGTCTTTTTGAATTTAACGGACTCCGGAGTCCGGGCCAAAAGGAAACTGTGGGCGAAGTGCAATGCCTCACAGGGGACCTACAGTGCCTAGGGGGAGACCCTAACACTTCTTTCTTCGGCTGCACGACGACACGGAGCTCGAACCACGGGGCGTAGCACGAAGCGCTGAACTTCATGGAACGCGAACCGGCGACACGCAGCACACGGAGAACACGCAGAACGCACTGAAAAGTGCGATTAGAGTTGCACCGAAAAGTGCAGTTTGCTGAGTTCTGAAAAGAACGCTTTACGATTGACCCCTCTGAACGTCTCAAAGAAACGTGAGAGTAACGAGCGTACCGAAATACCGAAAACTTTCAACGTGAAACACGGTCGCGTAACCGCGTCGCGAACACTTACGAAAAATCGGAAACGTAACACGAGTAAAAATTCACCTCGAAAAAACGATAAGAGCGCACGCGTCCGACCCGCACGGCGGCACGAATCGGAGTCATCTATTTTCCCAATTTTGTGATATGTTTGAGTACCCCTCAAAATAGCCCCTCTGGTAAATTTTGTATTTTTTTGTTATTACTCCTTCAGAAGGTATAACTTTCTTAACAACGGACTAAATTTGATCCTTTGAAAAAAATGGAAGATTATTCATCTTTTTAAACTCAATTTAAAGTTTAAAATAAAAAATCTTTGTAATATTAATTAGAAATACGATTTTTTTTCTATAGAGGCATGTAAAAACATAAATAAAAAAAAATCTCAAATTTGGCCCATTTTTAAGAAAGTTATGTCCAAAAAATTAAAAAAAAAAACGATTTTTTCTTTTTATGACTCATTGCTAGGATTTGAATCTACGTCCAACGACGTGTCGTCCAAACGCTAACAACTTAAGCCATCATCGTGTTTTTGTTTTTAGATATTGTTATCATTTTTTTTTAAAAAACGTCGTTTTTTTCTTAGTTTCGTCGAATTAAAAAGATCTAGATACTTTACATACAGTAACTGGACGACCGAGCTTAGCTCGGTTCTTTAAAAAACATTTTTAAATTAAAATAAACTGTTACGTTTGCCTCACAATATTGGCATTTTTAGTTATAATATCATTGATTATTAGTTGTTTACGTAGGTATGTATTGTCGTTGACAGGCGGTGAAACTGGAGAGCGCTCACGTGGGGCGCACCAGATATCTGGTGGTGGTCTGTCACGACGAGGAGGCCGCCTTGCTCGGGATCGATTGCAACGAGCACACGACCGTCGGACTTGTCCTGCGGGTACTCGCTGACACGTCCATCAAACTCGATGGCGATGGGTTCGTTTGTACTTTTATATTCTCGTCACAATTAACATCGCGTTTTTTTTTCTAAATAGGTGACGGATTTAGCAATCAGAAACCTCATATTACGTGTTCACTACAGTTTATTGACTATAATTAATCCTAAACAAAACTTCAAGTCTACGCAAGTCGGTGACTTTCGACTTAATATCGAATATTGAGAAATATAATCTTTTAATTATTATTTTTATATTATTGTAGCGACTTTCCGCGACTTCGTCCACGTTGAATTATAATAGAAAATATAGTCCAACGTTATGGGGAGTCGTGGTAAAATTAATAGCAAGCAAATGTCTCTATGTAAAAACACTTAGGTATGTCAAACTCTCATTGAGCAGACTGATAGTGTTCGAGTTTTTAAATCTCAGATACATATTCCAATGGCCAGTTTTATGCACTATGTATATATATTTAGTGGTTGAAATTTCACGATAGTAAGCGGTAAAAAGTTTTTACTTTACGTGATATTGTTGACTGTATTTTTTCTAAATCGTAAAATCTGTGTTAAGTATTATTGTAAATTGTAGACGTAAGGGTCATGAATTACGACGAATACATACCTTCCTCTAAAGGCTTCAATTCATCTTTGAAATAAAGAAAACCACTTTACAAATAGAGGAGAAAAATATACTAACTTGTTTTTATAAACTAGTGATCCGTAGTGATCGAATATCGACCATAATTAATTATTTTCTAAAGATTCATTCTCACTGCCGTTTTTTTTTTGTTAAAGGATCTTGAAATAGATGAATAAAAAAACTGCTCCAAATATTATTTATTGTCAACAATAAAACTCGTAAGTAGCTATTAAACTAAAAAATAAAGAAAAACGGTTGATAAACAAAGGAGGTAGAAATACTTAACTGTTTTGTGTCTGCCTATTTATGTATATATCTTTTCTTTATTTTCACATGTTAACCATAGAGGAAAGATTATATTGTTTTTGTAGTCTCGTTTATATAGTATAAACATTTTACTTTTAATTCTATGATAATTGAATACTTTAACCAGAAAACATTACACTCGAGCACTTTTAAGTAAACGCAGAACAATAGCTAATTAAGGATTTATTGTTCACAGTGGATTTAGCGTGTGTGTTTGTAGCCAACAACATATATTCAAGCCGGTATCTGTGCAGGCCATGTGGTGAGTGTATTCGTTGATATCAATGTTTTCGGTTGATAAAATCCCAAGTTTACAACATTATTCATAGATTTTTGCAGAAAATATATTAGTTTTTAATTTTATGTATATATTATGAAGTAAGTTAGATAATCATATAAATTATATTAACATAGATTCGATTGCCTAGTGTTTCTACCGCTGTAGAGCAGTTTTATGAAAACCAGTGGTCGTGCAATGGTTAAAATTCGACCATAGTAAAGGGTTTTTGTTTTGACTTATGTGTTTTATATCTGTGTGTAAAATTATAATCTGTATTGATTATTGTACGAATATTGTAGACTGAAGGTGGGTGATTTATGACGAATAGAGATCACTAGATACAGGTTTCGATTCGTCGATAGTATCAAAAAGCGTATTTCCAAATTTTTCCCGCCTATATGTTCCAAAAAAAAAAGAAAACTGATTGAGAAACAGAGAAGGAAGATGTTCTTAACTTTTCTGTTTCTGCCTTTATTTTTGTATAGACTAGATTCTGTCCGCGACTCCGTGCGCGTGGAATAGTTACTTTGGGCTAACACGCAGTGAAAGCACTCAAAAGGAAAAATAAACCCTGATTTTGAAACATTTTCCATTTGTGCTCTGCTCCTATTGTGTTAGCGTGATGATATATAGCCTATAGTCTTCTTTGATAAGTAAGCTATCTAACACTGAAGAATTTTTCAAAACTGACCAGTAATACCCGAGGTTAGCGTGATCAACCAAACAAACAAACACACCTTCTAGCTTTATAATACTAGTATAGATAACATAGTATAAAATTAACTTTTTTTTTACGTGGGGAAATCCCTTATAGATACCCACCCTCCCGGGGAGAGGATGGGTTATGTCCGACTCGCACAGACTAAAACTCCACGGTGTACCGACAGACCGTGATGTTGGGGCGGCAAGGGATCGTTCTACGCTATTCACCTTGAATAGCCGCCCCAAGGGTCCACCCGGCGGAAGGTTGCCGCCGGGCTCCTACCTACAGAGAGGCAGCTGGGTACGCGCCAGCTGCCCCCCCTCGTCCACCGGACCAAAACAAAGTCCTCTACCGCGTCTGTTTGTCTGTCTGTTCGCCATACGCTTAAAAAGTACTGAACGGATTTTCATGCGGTTTTTACCAGTGTAGGGTTTCATATATTCCTATATATGAAACCCTACACTGGTAAAAATCTATGCTAATTGTCTCATTGTTTTATAGTGAAATGGAACACATTATAAAGAATAGTTGCAAATAGTAACCAAAACCATAGATTACAATGCAGGTGTTGGACAAAAATTATACAGTCATTTATTTTACATAGGTTATAGGTTTTGGTATATAATTTCTCAACTTGTCAAGGTTTTTTTTCATAATTAAGGCGGGACAACGAATGCCGGGACCGCTAGTACATAATAAGATATTGTTTCTAGGTCAGCACTACAAACACTTCACCGGGCGAGTGCTAGAGCTCGGGAACTAAATCATTTCGCTGGTGGACCGTCGCATTCCTGGTGCGTTTACTACGAAAGACATGTGGAATCCGACCGCTCTTGCCTTAACGAGTGGCATGCGATGGACAGCATCGAGTCGCGTCGACCGCCATCTCCAGACTCGGTTAGATTAAAGTAAGTTTATTTTATTTTTGTCACAAATTTGATGGATATTATTAACAGCCGTAACAAGAAAAAAATTATAAAAAATAAAACCGGCTTTGAAAAAATCTCCTCAAAAAAAAAAAACAAAACCAGAACGTCTTACCATGGTGTAGCTACGTAGCTTTGGATTGTCCTAAATCTACCAATATCTAAATGACTATGCAGTTCCCATCAGATTTTGAGGAGTCTGCTGAAGCTTCAAAATCTTACGTCCAATGCTGATAAAATGAATATGGATAAAATTGAAAATATCAATTAAAAAAAAGAATTTTCGACATCAGTTTACATATGGCGAAGATCTGAAATAACAAATAGTAGAAAAAAACCAATCGAATTGAAACCCTTCTCCGTTTAGAAGTTCGTGAAAAAGATATTTGCGTGCAAATTTTACAATAAGGTTAAGTACATTAAAATTATGCTATTCATGAATACACACTAATTTTTCTGTATCGTATAAGCTCGTAATAATCATGTATATAAATGCCTAGACCTAGTTTCTTGACCTCGAAAAGGATCGGACGTCGGCCAAAGCGTTAATTAATTCACTTTGAACGAATACAAAGAGATTTATATGATTTATACTATTCATAGTGTAACTTATTTAACGTTTCGTATCTGATATCCGAAACAGAATTATAATATCTAACAGTAATAATAAATAGTAAATATATATGAAATAGTAAAATTATAATCTGCTTACCAACTTTATAATAATTGTCAGTTGATTGAGTATCCAAATTTATTTTAACGATTGCTTATATTAGATCAATCGAATTAAAATGCGTAAAACAAATGACTGTATAATTTTTGTCCAGCACCTGCATTGTAATCTATGGTTTTGGTTACTATTTGTAACTATTCTTTATAATGTGTTCCATTTCACTATAAAACAATGAGACAATTAGCATAGATTAGCCTTGTTTACATCGTATGAATAATCTTGAGAAAAAAGATTTTATTTCAATAATTTTAAGTTTTGTAATTGAATATCTCAAATCTATGAAATAACGTTATTATTACGTGCCCTCAAAATATAGAGTACGTAGTATATTGATGGCTTATGTTCTAACTGCTTGTACCTGAATGCATTACGCGAAAATATATAATGTAATAGGGTTTGATTAATATTTTGTTTAGTTTACGAAGAAAATATAAGTATTAAAAAATAGTTATGTATGATTCACTATGTCTATCTTGAGGGAATATCACAGAAATCGCAATTACAGGGACTGTTTCTTGAGAAATTTGTTTAATATCGGGCATGTAGATAGATGGTTATCACAGTATTCTGGCGAAATGACTTTGGAATCTTCCAAAGTGCTGTGTAGTTTGTTTTAAGTTCCCTACTTAATTACTTTATTTATTTTCAATTTATGATTTAGTTTTAAGTAGATTTAGTTTATGATGATACTGACATATCTAAAACGATAAAGTCCTGAATAAAATAACGACAAAAAGTTATGTACTTTTACCTGATTGTCGTAACTACCGAAAAAAGCTAATAAATTAGTAATGATACTAAGAATTCACAGCAGTATTGGCAGTCAATTGTGAATCTATTTTAATACAAACAACAATCTTCAACATTTCAGACCAAGCAAGAGAGACGAAACGGAATGTGTGATACGATGTACATTGAAGGAGATCATGATGAGTGTTGATCTGGACGAGGTGACGAGTAAAGCAATTCGAGGGAGGCTCGAAGACGAATTAGACATGGATCTTGCAGAGTACAAGTCATTCATCGACCAGGAGATTCTGACCATATTGGGACAGATGGACGCACCCACGGAGATATTTGACCATGTCTATCTCGGTTCCGAATGGAATGCTAGTAATCTTGAAGAATTACATCGCAACGGGTATGTTTACGTTTTAACTGTTTTTATCTATATACTGAGAGATGTATTTATCATACTTAATTTATTATATTTTCTTTCTTGTAGGGTCAGACATATTTTGAATGTTACAAGAGAGATTGACAATTTTTTTCCGGGTATGTTCAATTACCTCAATATAAGAGTGTATGACGATGAAAAGACTGATCTCCTTAAGCACTGGGATAATACATTCAAGTATATTAATAAAGCCAAGAACGAAGGGTCCAAAGTACTCGTACATTGCAAAATGGGGATTAGCAGATCAGCTTCTGTGGTGATTGCTTACGCTATGAAAGCTTTTAATTGGAATTTTGAAAAGGCCCTAAAACATGTTAGAGCTAAGAGAAGTTGTATAAAGCCAAACACGAATTTTCTTAATCAGTTGGAAACTTATCAGGGAATTCTTGATGCGATGAAAAATAAAGAAAAGTTGCAAAGATCTAAGTCTGAAACGAATTTAAAATCACCTAAATCAGTTTCGAAAACTGAGAACAAAGTAATGGATCCTATGCCTTTTGCTTTAGCATTGACTGGTTCGTACACAGGACGGCCCAGGTCTTGGTCACCAGATACTAAGCTTGCTTCTCAATTGCTACCTTCCCTCCCACCGACTTCTGTATCTTTAGAAAATTTAGCTTCTGAAACTCGTCATATGTTAATGCCCTGTGCAAATGGAAGTTACAGTGTTTCTCCTAATCAAATAATACGACTAAAAGAAGAGGGTGCTCCTTCGGTTAAGCATATAGTGAATGAAATTGAGAACGCAGCTTCTGGTGACCGTAGGGACTTTAGTAGAAAATACCAAAGATTAATTTTTGGTAATCAAAACGATACGTTCGGTAACAAAGCATCAGATGCTTTTGCCAGTGCCGTTCCACAAGTAAATGAAACGGCTAATAAAGTTTTACAAGTTTCTCCAATACGGAACGTAAATCACAAATTCCCCCACTCAAATTGTGAAACTGACAAAATTCACACGTGGGACCCTGGGGAGAATGTGTGGCCAAACGGCGAAGAGAACCATTACATTAACGAAAGTGATAATATAGTTAAAAGTGACAGTGGTATCGTAGAAACAAAAAGTAATAGATTAGTGACAAGTGATATTTACTGTAATATAGTAGAGCGTAATATAGATGGTGAGTATAGAAAGACTGGTGATGAAGACGCACCACCACCGAGCCGGCAAAGTTCCTGGAGCTCCTTCGATAGCGCCGTCGTTCTCGATCTCTCGCGGCATTCCTCGTGGGGCTCCTATGACACCAGGGTTGCGAAACCCCAGCCCGCACCCAGAGAGGATATAACGAAAAGAATCAAGGAGCGGCCTGAAGAGCGTATCGTCAGAAAGGAGGAGAGCGACAGAACGGCCGAACTCTTCATGGCACAACAGAAACAGTCGTCCGATCTGAGTATCATCAGTGAACATAACGAAACACGGAATTCTGGGAGACAACAATCGGCAGGTCGTTCAGCTAAACTGTTAGCGGACAATGAAAGAAAATTTATTGAAACTTGTGCCATAAATATTAAGGAACTAGCGAGCGCCGCAGCGCGCATGGAGAAGGTACGGGACCGGGGCGTGTCCACGTGGAGTGGACGGCTCTCGGCCTCCGCCCCCGTCGACACGTGGTTGCGCGCCGGGCTAAGGCGACGGCGGGTCACGTGCGCCTCACACGGAGACCTGCCTCGCGTCTCGCCCTTACCGCCTTACACACACACCGCAGCCGTCGGACTCGTCAGCAATCTCAAGAAAGAATTCGAGGCGCGATCCGAGACCGAGACGGGACGTCGTGTGGAGTCGAAGACGCGGCCTCCCGCCACAGAACAGAGGGATCGACCGCCCGCCTCACCTCCCTCCGGCGAGGATCTTTCCGTGAAAGTGTTGGTAGACCGTTACGATAGGCCGGGCCGATCGAGACGCGACACGAACTGCGAATCCAGTTTCGAGCCGAGTAGAGCGAAGACCGTTCAAGAATCCATGTCGAAGAAGTGCAAGTTGACAGTGGAGGGTGGTGGAAGGGCGCGGACGAGGAGCGGAGCGGCGACGTTACGGAACTCGTTCTGCGGCGCGATACGCGGTGCGAGCGGCGGCGGAGAGCGGCCCCCTCTCGCACCGACAATGCTCTCATTAGCACCGATTGACTATAACGATGTGGTATCAACTGTGATGTCGAAAGCTCAAAATAAAAAACAATTACAACACGGAAAGACCCATCCGTTGACCAGGCTCAACTTAAATCGGTCAAATAATAGATGTTCAAATCCTGTATATAATACTATGTAGAAATATTTATGATTTTTTATTTATTATGGATTCTTGCCAAATTTGAAATTTTATCTTTCTAGAGTTTTATATATTATCATATTTACAAAAATGAAATCGCAGTGTATTTGTCTAACACGTTAATTGTATTAAGCGGCTATTTGTGCATAGAAAGTGTAAAAAGGTGAGAATAAATTCAATACAACTGATGTGTACAAGTTTTACACAATAGTTTTTCTACTTAAATAATAATTGTTAGTGATTGTTAGCTTAAATAGAGTAACATATTACTACTTACACATTCAATCACTTTTGATTTCATTTGTTTATTTAAAGGTAGGGAAAAAATGAACACGTAGTTTATACAACATATAACTATACATTAAATAATAACATTTAACATTACATTAAAACAATATAACAACTTTAGGCAGTACGTCAAAATTTATAGACATTGTATTTTGCACAGAGGAACTCGTACTGAGCCGGCAAAACTAATAGATTTATAAAACACTTTAAATTTAAATCAGATTTATTTGAAATACTTAAAAAAAAAGAGATATGATAGATATTGCTTCAGTTCGCAAACAATCGTAGATTTAGAATTGCCTGAAAAATGCTATCTAACGACAATAACAACGCTAGTGTGATAGGACATAACAGAATATTTATTCGTACAACATTCTTGCAATGCCTCATCCTTACAAATACTATAAATTCGATTGTGTGTATGCTTCCACGCCTTAACTATTTAACCGATCATCAGGACATTTACTTACACGATATCATGAATATAGAAAAGGACATTAGGTACCTTTCATCCAAAAAAAGTTTACTGTCATCGAGACAGATGAAATCTATATTTGGGAAACGCGAAACCGCGACCAAATTCTTGTTATGTAATAGGAGTAATCTGTTCTGTGACATTCGACACTATAAATACTGGCGCTTGAACATCGTGTACTAGAAATGCGTTCCAACAGAACAAACAAGCTGCTTAGTTTAGACGCGAGATCCTTCTTAATGTCAGGTGTCCTTGTATTAAATGTTTCTAGTTTTTTACTAGTACTTGAAAACTGCATATGAGATCCCCTTTTTTGATAGTATGCTAAAATAATACAATTGCAAATATGCGAACATATTTCGAAACAGCAGTGCTTGCATTATGCTTGATATAGTTGGTGTACATACTGTGTAGGTACTTAAAATCAGTAACAAAACTGATGGTATGAACGACAATCAGATAAAAATTAGTCAAATATGGTCTTCGAACCCACAACTGGTTCAAAGCAATATAGTAGGGGTTATTACTATTACGCTATCTGATCTGGCAATTTTAATTAAGATAAAAGCCAAGATGATATAAATGTTTATAAAGTCATCCAAAATCTACAGTTTGAAGTCTTCTTCCAGTTACAAAAGAAACGCGGGGGATGTTTTCTATTTGCTTAATTTTTTTGTATGTATCCTGCGTCTTGGCCGCTTTTCTTCGTACTGTACCAAAGTCGAAAGCGTAAATTCCACCAGGATTATTCCGAATACAGCACTCAGTCTGAAAGTAATAAAATATTCGTATAAAACATTGCTACCTATATGGATATAACCTCTGTACATGTATTATTTGTTAAAAATGTTCTTATCCAAAATTAAAAAGAATTATATTTTTGCAGTACCTTTACAAACTGCAAATACCACGCGAGCTGTTGAATGATGAGGATAATGAATACAGTTTATTACGATTGAACGTTGTTGAAATCCTAACTACAAAAAGATACTCTTTAAAGTTAATTTCAGTAGAAACTTCCACTATACATTATATTGCAACATGTAACCAGGTATATTTTCTGTATGCATCCTGAGATCCTCCAACAGTGGGTGTCCTCGAGAAGTAAATAACACTGGTTTGCAAAAAAAAATCTTGTTTTCATGCATGAATTCATCATATTTTGTGCTCTAAACACGGAATCTGACATACAATTAAGTACCACACGTAGATTTCCAATATAATATTTATTTAATTAACAAATAATATTATTAAAATATCAATTATCATAACGAAATGAAAAAATATTACGGACTAAGTTTTACAATGAAGTTATAGTCACAAAATGAATAAATATCGGTCAGTTATCTCATTATATGGTGAGAAAATTTGTTATTTTGTGGTTCCTTTTCATCGTTTCTATTGGAGTTTCTCGGCGAATTGACCAACAGAAATCAGCAAGCATTGCTGCTGACCATTTCCCACTGATCACAACATCTGTCATGACATTTCGCTGTGTTTTTAGTACGAATTCCCCACAAATGTAGCAAAAACAGTCGGTAAAATTTTTACAAGTTCGAGGCATTTTATAACTTAAAATTACATAAAATTTTATTAAAATAATTTTCAAACATCTATTTTATATTTATTGGCTTTATTGGCTCTGCTCAAAAAAAATATATACTACACATAAAATACTCAAAACCAATACAGAGAATATGAACTTTATGCAAAACTTACCAAAATATTTGATACAAAATGTAAACAATTAAGAGAAGTTTTCACTCAACTGTTGTGAAGTCACAGCGAATAATACGGATGCGCCAATGTACTACCATAAAAATCACCTTCGGCACTTTCTTTCTCTTACAATTCGCTAAAACTTATTTTGTACATACACTGTTTGTAACATTGATGCGCAAAAAAATTGAAAAAAAAACCCAATTTTTGAAATAAAAAAAATCTAGACGTGATGGAAAAAATCGACCAACGGGGATAGATTCAGAACATTTGAATCGATATTTATGACAATTTTTTTTTAAGGAGGATTTCATTGCAGGCCAGTGTAATTGGTACAGAGCTCCCATTATTATATACACGAAAACCGGCACTTTAGGGACGTCTTTTAGACTTTGCACGTCTACTATTTATAATAAGTAGATTGCGTTTATCATAAGCAAGCGCATAGTCCTCGCCAAACTTTTAGACCGCTCTGAATATAGTTGTGTAGAACACAAATTTATCTATAAATACTATTATATGTATAACATTCAGGTAACTTACGTATAAGTAAAAGGAATTTTAGATTAAACTCTTTGACTATATTAAGCGTAAGCCCGAACTTACGGCTATAGTCAGAGTGGCCAAAAAGATTGACGAGGGCTGAACAGAATTGACACAGCACCGCAAAGATTGTCTAAAAGTCTTCAAAATCTAATTCTTATGTATATTGCATTTCAGTTGAGCTTAATAAAAAGGCCAGCAATCCTCAAAGCCTGACATGAACATTTCTTTTAATTTTTAATACTATTCTTACTACTTAGTCCCAATAAAAAAAGGATAATGAAATTTAGCCCGTGTCAGCTTCTATAAGTGATACGTATTTTATCATGACTGATAGTAGATGTTTTAATATTATTAGTTATTTATCGTTTTTTTGTCATTACGTAGCATTTTGCCGATAGTACATTTCAAAAATATGCTTGTTTTCAACTATATGATATCTGTGCTATTTTATAC
The DNA here is from genome assembly GCA_014332785.1 of Antheraea mylitta. Taxonomy (NCBI): domain Eukaryota; kingdom Metazoa; phylum Arthropoda; class Insecta; order Lepidoptera; family Saturniidae; genus Antheraea; species Antheraea mylitta. The sequence goes on from JACEII010000003.1 coordinate 11,290,859, forward strand.
ATTGGCTAAGAAAATTTTAGTTTGGTAAATTCAAATTTAGTTTTTGTAGATAGAGAATTACATAGTTACATTTTATGAATAACTTGCCTCAGCCCACGACTTCGTTTCCGTGGTATAGTTACTTTGAGCTAACACGCAGCGGAAGCTCTCAAACGGAAAAAACCTCGATTTTGAAACATTCTTAATTGGCGCTCCGCTCTTATTGGTCTTAGCGTGATGATACATAACCTATAACCATCCTCGATAAATGAGCTATATAACACTGAAAGATTCTTTAAATCGGACCAGTAGTTCCTGAGATTACCCCCTACACCGTCACAACCTCGCAAACTTTACCTTTTATAATATTAGTATGGATATACGAAATGAAAATCTCTTAAAAGTAAAATATTGTACCTTGTTTTTCAATGAGTACGAAATTTATGGGTTGGTAAAAAGTATTACAACAGTAAAAACCAACTGATATACATACCTATACCTATAATTTCTGAACACCCAGAAAGAACTGACAATTATACCGTAATTGCGCCTGCAAGTTTATCGTTCCCTAGTAATTGCTTGTTACAATCGGGTTGTGACGTCTGTCACTACCCTGTCACCATGTCCTTACCATGCTGTAAAACAGCTTTTCTGGTGCTACTATGTTCCGATTAGAAGGGCAACAGGCAACACACACTGGGACTTCTAATGTTGCAGTGAATCCTCAGGAGTATCAATCTTTTATAGCTGGTCTCAAAACTACTGTCTTTTTGAGGTCAGCCATATGTTGCAATGATTACTTAATAAATACGTGGACTTCATTTATATGTACGACTGCATAATATAAAGAAAAAGAAAGTATTTCAGAGCTTTTTCAGGTAAATTTCGACAGAAATAGGTAAGACAACGTGAGGTGAAGCGCGGTGAAATCCCTGTTGGTGCATTAAAAAGATGTAATTTTGCTTTCAAATCGAACAAT
>JACEII010000003.1:11291826-11307474 GCA_014332785.1 Antheraea mylitta
GTTTGCATACTAAACTATACAGTTTTAACTCTTACTTTCTTATTAATATTATAAATGCTAATTTTTTGTTTAATTGTCTGTTTGATTGCTTGTTACGGTTTTAAGCCTTAACTACTCAACCGATCAATATGCCCTTTGCATACACGTCATTTAATAACAATATAACCAAATTATGTATACATTGACTTTGAACATTAAATTATTATTATTATTATTTATAAAAGAAAGGGCGTATGATACCAATCATCCCAAAACATATATCATTTCCGAGGATAGATCAAATATGCAGTCACGTGAGTAGAAACGCAAGCAAAAGCTAGTTTGCCATAAAGCTGTCTGCTGAGAGAGCGTCTATTTTCATTTGAATGTTTATTACAAAATATTTAGGTCTATAAAACTACATGTGTTGGACCTAATACAGACCACCTATTATAGTGATAATGTAGTCAGCAGAATCAACGCTTAGCATCGGATGATTCATTACTTAGTTCTAGTTATACTCACTACTCTCATGTTAATATCAACCACCCTCAACATATTAGAATCTGAGCCGCCGCATACAATTAAACTTGTCTGAGGTACTAATTTTCCGCAGTATAATTTACACTGTTGAGTATCTGGTGTGATAGTTTCAATAAGTTTACAAGATCCATAATCCCATAATTGAATGTTATCCTTATCTTGCCATGAACATGTTAGTATCTGAGAATAAAATACAAAGGATATTGAACTACGTGATTATCTGTTATCAATTTAAACAAAAATCCATATGTCAACTACTATACTGTTCAACCGGTCGTTGTAAAAATTGACATGTGTAGATATTTGAACAAAATTTATACGTAATATCCATTTTGTTTCAAACCAACAATTTATTATAATAAACTAATAATGTAAAACTTCGTTCTCGTGGCTCATAGTTTCACGGATTATATGAAAACAGATGCAGAGGTTTACAAACAGAAGCGTTCAGCTTGGCTTGATATTATTATACGTTTATAGATGGGCCATTGAGAAAACGTTTATTATTCATAACTTCTACCTATTATCAGAGTAGTATCTAATGCGTGCCGGTTTTCTTTCATATGATACGATCTTTGTAATTTTTTTATATCATAGAAGGCAAACGAATAGGTGGGTCACCAGATGTCAAGTGATTACCACCGTCCATAGACACCAACAACACCAGAGGAGTCTCTGACGTGTTGCCAGCCTGTGTCGGTGGGGAAAGGTTAAGGGGGAGAGAGAGAAATGAGAGGAGGATGTGGGCCTCCGGTGTTCTCACTGACCGGGCGAAACGCAACTATGCATGCACTGTTACTTCATGTCAACGTGTGAGACGGTGGTACTACCCCCTGCGAATCGACCCATTCATGCTGAAACTAGTTATAGCTTCAGCGTGGCTCTACCACCTTTTTTTTACATGGGGAAATCCCTTATGGATACGCCACCCTCCCGGGGGAGAGAGTGGGTGATGTCCGACTCGCACGGACTAAAACCTCACGGGTGCCCACTACCGCCATAATGGAGGACAAGGGATGAAGAAGTATTCCGCATGTCCCCCGGCGGCCGGCCCAGAAAGAAAGATCCTGGGCCTCCCGCTAAAGAGGGACAGCCTGGCACGCATCTCCCAGACGGCCGAACCAGTGCAATGGAGAGACCTACCCCCCGACCAATCTCCCCTTGGTCCGGCTTAAGGACGAACGTGGGAGGCGAACCTCCCCACGTCCACCCAGCGTCTACGTTGATCTCTAAGGAGGTCGTGGCCCTGGTGGGAACAGGAGGCCTTTCACGGGAGGCGGCTTACAGCTCGCGCCCCCCATGAAGTGATCGGCAACCCTTTTCAGCGGCGGCACACAAGGCACAGTGCAGCTTGGTGGCTAAGCAAGCCGCTGCCTTGTGGCCAGACTGCCCACACCGGAAGCAGAGGCTGCTCCGGTCTTCCTCCGACGGGCACAGTGTGCGGGTGTGACCCACGGCGAAGCACTTGAGGCAGCGCAAAGGCTTCTGCTCCAGTAGCCGCACGCGGGCCACACAACAACCCACTTGGAGGCGACCGTCCTCCACCAGCAGTCTAGCTGAGGCAACAGGTAACGAGACATGCACACTACCCTTGCCAGAGCCGAACGTGCATATGCCGCCAGCTTTTATTAGGGTCGGCTCGCACCCCGACTTCTGCGCCACTGTCGCAGCGACCTCCTCAACCGTGACGGTGTCGTCCAGGCCGACAATGCGAACGTTCGCCCTCTTCACCGGCGTATGTACGCTCACGGTGTCCAGCAGAACCTCCCGAAGCCTTTGAGCTAGGAGGACAGCACCCTCCGCACGTTGCGGGCCGGGGACTCGGAGAATCCGGGCACCGGTTACCGTCTCCCTAACAGAGAGGCCCTCAATGCCCAGGCTCTGCAAGTTGATAGCCTGCTTCGCCGTAAGCAGCACCTCCTTGTGGTCTACCCCCTGAGCCTCCGCAGCGGGCTGCAGGGAAAGAGCCACAGCAGCGATGCTTGGCACAGAGGGGAACTTGGCCTTCTTCTTGGGTCGGTTCCTGGGAGCAGGAGCCGACACTGCCGCCTTAGACGCCGTGGGAGCAGCAGGAGTCGCCACCACCACCGCCTTCTTCTTCCTTTTGCGGCGGGACACTTTTGTCCACGCCGCATCGGGGAATGTCGGAGCAGGGAGTGGGGCCCAATCCATTCCCAGGACAGACTCCTGGGATGGTGGAGTGGCCTTCTTCACCTGCTCGGCTACAGTACGGCGCGGTTGAGGCGCACGGGACCTTTTTCGGTCCTTGCGCCTTGCCCACAGTAGGTCTTGCTGCCACAGTAATTTTAGGCATGTCCCTCGCCAGAGGAGGACGCACAACCTCTACTGGAGCTAGCCGGTCTTCCATTGCGGTCAGGCGAGCACTCAATCCCTCAGCGATTTGCTGGAAAGAGCGCTCCAGCCCCTGAATCGCACTGACCACACTGACATCGGGGTCCCGACGAGAGGGCTCCGGTTGGTCATCCGGCGGGAGCTCAACCACTTCGCCCGTGATGAGCTCCATGGTTGGCGACTTTGGTGGTGTGACAGCAGCCACTGCCTTCTCCTTTAGGTGCTGCACCTCCACTTTGAGGTCGGTGATTTCCCGACGCAGGGTTCTCACCAACCGGCGGAGGCACAGCGTCTCGTCATTGACGGTGCGCGACAGAGCAACCGTCAACACGTCCTGGAGGGTTCTGGCGGACCTCTTCAGGCGCCTAAGCATCGGCCCTTGGAGCCGACCTGACGCCCGGCATACATGGTAGATCGCCGCGACACACTCGCCAGCGATCACCTTCAGGTGCTGCGGATTTTGGGCTGCAGTGTCATACGGCTCCACGTCGACCCACTCGTCCTCTGTACGCGGCGTCTTAGGCGCCACGTATCCCGCGCCATTGGAGTCCTTTGGAGCCACCTCATGCTCGCGCTTGCGGTTTGTGCTAGGCACTGGCTCCAGGACCACTCTCGCGGCCTTCGCCCCGGCTATAGCTTCGGCCTTAGCGGCCTCCACCATATCCACAGCCGCCTCGGCGGCTTCCGCCCTCGCCGCCTTGGCAGCGGATCAGGTTAATGGCTCTACCACCTACAAGTGTCATCTTAAGCTTGTTGTAGATATAGATAAAAGTTTTTATTTAATACCTTTGTTATGCTAATGTAGTAAAGAGAAAAGTAGCTAATAATAAGAACATATGACCACATTGTGTAAGTACTTTATCGCAAGAGTAAGTACGAGTTTACAAATATATACACTTAGAAACTTAGTCTTTTATTTTCCTACTGAACAGTGATACGATGATAAAATATCACAGGATTTCGATATTTCCCGCACAGTCTCTTCAATTTATTGTTATCTAATTACATACCGTTCTTCCCGGTTTATCAAAGTCCAAACCTTCCCCGCACATATGAACTCCGTAGAAATACCGTGTCGCATACGGTTGCCTGTCATCCCAACACATTACGGTATTATCCCAACCACTCGATATCAACTCATGGTTTGACTTTGGATTAAAAGCACATGCAAATATTCTTGAAGTGTGGCCATCCATTAAGTTTTTCTTTTGACTGTTAATGTCAGATGTATTAATTAAGAGTAATAGTTGAATTATGTAATATCTATCATACATAATAGCATAATCTATACATACTAATACACGTATATGAATACTAGCTGATACCCGCCATGTGCTCCTTGTGCATTAAATAAACAGTACCTGAACGACTGAGCCTAGCTCGGTTCTCTAAAAACATTTTTAAATTAAAATAAACTGTTAGGTTTGCCCCACAAATTAACAGTGAAACAAAAATATGTCTTTTGTTGTTACTCGGATTTGAACTGGGGTTACACGGATTTTCGTAGCAACTTATTTCTATTTTTGTTTTGACAGCGGCGGCAAAATTTACCATTATATTCTAGCTATATTTTTTCATTACCTGAAAACTCAGTTAAAAGAAGTTTTCTATGTATAAAATCTAGCTAAATCCATTTATTGTCTCAGAAACTACATACTAAGTTTCACGGTAATAGATGACGCCGTTTCCGAGATCCGGAATATATACAAATATACAAGAAGTCAATGGAACTCAAAAAATAGCCTTGAAACATCTACGAAAAATTCCACATCTAGCTCTATACTGATACGTTCAGTAGTTTTAATATAATTGAGTTATGGAACTGTATTCTAAATATATATTTCGATTAATCTACTATAAGACTATTTTTGACCACAAACTTGATATTTGTGGCGATTACACGACGGTGATTTCGAAGCCTTGAAGTAACGGAAGAGATATTGTTAGAAATTCTGAAAAACATGGATTGGTGCTTAATGCCAGATTATATAACAAAATGAACCCGTTATCAACTGATACTTTAGTAGTATATGGCTTGTTGCCACTGTGTATGTGTCCAGAGTATTGCGTATATAATACAATACCTAATTAAACATTACAGTACATCTGTATACATACATATATGTAAATATTGAGTTAAGAATATAAATTTAATAAACCTGGAATAAAAGGCTCGTTCTTGAGTTTGTGCTTCTTCGTCATACATATTTAATTTTGCGTCATCGCCATATGTAATAAATTTGCAAAAATGTGGGTGATAGTTTAGGCCCAATGTTTGCCTTTTCTCTCTGATTGTGTATAGACATTGGTTAAATTTATATATCCAACATTTGATACATCCGTTTACATCTAGATTTTTTATAAAGAACAAATTATTATTTTTTTAAATAAATCTACTTTTTTAAAATCTATAAATGTTATAAATTACATAATTATAGCAATTATATATTGAATCTAGTATTAGTCTTTTTTTTCTCGAACTGACTACGCTATTGTCCTGGCAAGGTCTTTACAGCTTCCCCGGACTACGGAATATTAGGGCCTCTGTTCTAAGCTAGTTTATATAATGATACAAAGGTATTATTCCTTAGTGTTATCAACCCTATTGCAAATAAATGTATTAATGCTGTTTTATTTTTAATTTCACTTATTCCATTGATTCCTTAAAATTATATCTATATTACAATTGAGAATAATATAACTTTCTTCTTTTGGTAAGGTTTTGATCAGTGTCGTACCTATACTGTTAGTGACCATCGCGCTCGCGGAAAATGTATCAATTGGAGCCCCTTGGTAAAGTAAGAAGCGTTTTTACAATGCTATGTTTACAAGTGTTGACGGCCTTCCCAAAGTACTTACGATAATTGCCTTTTGAAAGTTAAAAATCCCAAGTATAGGAATAAATATTTCAACATAAGATATTTGTTGTGAGAATCAGGTACTTATAAAAAAATAAAGGGACTATTTAGCCTGCACCATGGTAGTTCTGTGCAATAAACTGTGATAGAAAAAGAGAATTGAGGTATTAACTGATTAATTATGTTTATAATAAAGGTTTTATATACATGTATACTTACAAGACGATAATAGCATGTTAGTAATAGGGTGTGCTTTGCTAACTGGACGGTGTTTGATCGCTGTCACAGGACCAGGATAAGCATGGCTTTCATCGTCAATAAGAATATGGGTGCATGCACCATTAGTGCAGCTGAACAGTCGTATCGTTCCGTCTGTGAAACCAGTGGCGATGTCGTTGAAATCTTCTGTATACTTACAACACATTATTTCTTTGTTTGTATCGCTAAAATGAATTATGAAAATATTAACATCATAAATATTAATATTAAGTTAGAAAGTAAGCAGCATATAAGGACCGCATTTATATTGAATTTAACATAAATTGAGCTGTTACGAGACGCCTGGCAGATGTGAAACATGGAAATTGTTCGAATCGAACGAATCTCAAATTACACTATAGGTATACGAGCTCAGTGCGGCAAGAGAGATGCTGTCGTCGCCACGCCAACAATCAGGTTTCACATCAAAACTTTTGTGATATTGTACATAAAAATGGTGGATATTACAGGGTTGATACTTGACAGTATACTTTTAATATGACTACGTTCGCATAAATATTTTCACAATGAATACTTGGAAACTTGCATTATTGATAGTACGTTAATTTCTCCTTGATAAATTTGACTTTGTTCATGATGGTATGAACGATGCTCCATGTGAGGTGTACTTGTGTGTACTGTGATAATTTCTTTATTCGGAGACGCATTTTTAACAAACGTGTTTGTGATTGCAAAGCTTTTTCGTGCAGACTTCAAACTAGAAGGGGCCATCGGGCCGGCTATTGTTTTTCTTTGTGAGTCCATGAATTAATATTAGTATCGTTAAAGAGAATCATAATCATGAAATAATTAACTTGTAAAATTGTCAAGAAAATTAAACGTAGGAATTAGATATTCTTGTCGAGTCCTGTCAATATTTAAGAAAAATTGAAAAGAGTATCAATATTTCATATACCACCTAATTATCTTTAACCGATGTACATTACCATATGATAGGTGGTAAAATAACTATTATAATTGGCGATTTATAGAAATAGCTGAAGACTCATTAAAACCAACTTGAACCAAAGATCCAATTTATTTTAATGAATTAGATACAAACTTATATAGCTTGGTCAGGTTTGTGGTATGATTCTTATAAGTTATAACAGATTTCTATTACATGATGCATTCATTTCATTATACAACTATAATAGGGGTACAAAATTTTATTCATGTATCGATATAGATTTCATTATCTGTATTGTACAAATATTGTGGAGCGTGAATGATTACGAATAGGTCCTTCTATCCACATGGTGACTTCGACTCGTCGATGGCATGATAATTTTTTTTTTCAAAATCTTGATAATACTTCGTCAATAACTACTAAACTATAAAAGAAAAATGGTCCAAAAAACAGATAAACGTACTGAATTATCTTAACCTATTTATATATCCATAAATAGCAAATGTGTATTATTTTCAATATACCAATCATTAATATATACAAAACACAAGACGCACAGTCTCGAATAAAAGTAGCACTCAAAACCGACCGCAAAAATAACCAATATACACGCGTGGTTTTGCGATGAACATATTATTTTGCAAATTCGACCTTATCTGAATGATTTAAAGTTGTTTTTTAAAAGGACGCAAGACTATTAGAAATGAGTGCATTATGCACTCATTTTTGTGTGACTGTTGTGAAACTTGGATTTTTGTATATCAATGCTTTCAATACAAATAATTATCATCACTAATGTGTCGTTGTCCGGTGAAGCTGTGAAGGCCAGTAAGGCTAATAGCGTAGTCAGTTCGAAAAAAAAAACCTAATGTGTCGATATGAAATGCCACTGCAGATTCTGTTTTAAACTTTCAGGCATAACTGGTTGTGTATACCGATATGCGGATCAGTTGGAAAACAGTAAAATAGTTTTATTTCTATGGAAGAAACAGTAGGGAAAGATTGGATGAATATTGGAGATTTGAACCCTGTATTTGAAATATTCGCATCTGGTCCCACAACAATAAAACAGTATTGCAACGCTAAATAAATTTATTTGTTTTCAATAAGTATTTTCACACTCAAATCATAAAATATGTAGGTACAGCTTATAATTAAACGTCGATTCGGTTTAGCATTAGTATTATTATATCACCGAGTAGCGTCAAACTTGAATGTGTGCATAATAAATATAGATATAACATATTCGTTCCATAAATTAATATTAGCGTGAGTACATATTCCAATTCTTTCTTTTGTAGTGCATAAGAGCGTCATGGCTGATTTTTGTTACATCTACTGTTTGATATACAATTTAAGAGAAAGCATTTATACAATTCATTATTGATTTGTTAAGTAATGCGAATATATAATCTTATAGTCTTTCTCTGAACGAGTAGATATAACAAATTACGAATAGTTCACGTAAATAAAGTTGTACAAAACACCATCGTAACCATGTCACACTGTAACAAAAATACGACAAACATGTCCTCCAGACTTAGAAATTCAACAAACATATCAAGAATCCCATAAATACAACACCCTGATAATAAATTACACAATTCATTTATATTTTTTAACTTTATATTCAAACCAGTTGAAGTGTAGCTATACGCGAATTATCATCACAGCCGTGACACTAAGCGTTTCTCATAATTGGCATGAGTAGATTTCCTGCTATGAATTCCAAAAATAATATTCTTTATTTTATTCTGATTTTGGATTAGGTATATTACAGATTATTATTTAGCGAATTTAATAAAACCGCTTTTTTTCGTGTAAAATAACCCGTGAATGAAATTCTATAAAAATAAAATTTTAAGTACCTGTTCAAAATAATATAGTTAATGTACAAATAATTTTAATAAATTAATTTATATAATTGAATATGTTTTATCGTTACCTTGATTTTTGGTGAAACTTTTATTTTACTTTTAGAACTTATTAAGTAATGCCTTGTCGACGGAACAGTAATTAAGATGTCTTATGAAAAAAAAAATGTTTTTATCATAGATAACCCCAGTATATATAATTTAAATATCGAACCACCAAAATATATTTCTAGAAATAAAATAAAATCACATCAATTATATGTATTTAAGGCTCGTAAGTGTAACGACAAGCAAGTGTATTATTTTGATTGATATCACGGAAGACAACCTGAAATAGGCAGGAAACCTGTGTTTATATTGTAATGCGCCTTTCTTTAAACTCTCTTTAACCGCACGTTTATAAGAATTTATACATAACTTTCTAAAAATTTAAATTGACTTTTACTTTAGGTACATACATAAGTTCTTTGTAAAAATTAACTATAAGTTATGGTTGCTTTATTTATTACACTTCATATTACGCACTTAACAAGTTCAACATCTATACCGAAGATCGACATGCACATAAATTAAAACCGAATAACAAATGGCCAAAGAAAATAAGTTAATAAAACAAACAAATAAAAGCAAAACATACACAAGAAAAATACCAATTCCATTAGTCATACATCTGCTATATATTTACGGAATATTATGTACTGAACAGACCTCTATTAAAAGATTTGATATTAAAAGTTGATAATCTCTTTGTAATTGTAACACATTTCGCGTAAATTACATATATGACATAGGTACAATTGAATTTAATTCGACCTGAATGATTAAGAAATCAAAACTTAGTTATCTAGTGGGTATACTATCATAACAAAAATATCGACATGGATATAACTAGACATTAAAGTGCTGTTTAGGTAATTGTGAACCGCTTTAAGAGAATTATTTGTCATACAAATATAAAAGGAATCATTTCTTATTAATACCATTAGCATAATTTTGTACTTGTTAATTTCAACAGTGACATTAATTTAACTTGACTGAAACATAAGCTACATTCACAGGTCTGTTGTAATAATCGTGAATTACATCATAGCTGTAGAGATGAATTATTATTATGGCTATGTAATTAAATTAGACTTTTCATTGGATTGTTACGTCTAACTTAAAAATCAATATTTCCTGAAGTAGTACAATATATTTTAGACGATTTGTTATTAATGGTTTGGCAATTATATACCTAATAACCTTATATAACATACTGTGAAGTATTATAAAAGATATTTGAAAGAATATAATTATTTACTTGCGTACAACAAACTAGCTAGGGGAAAGTCAAATAACTGTGGATTCTAACACGTCGACTAAAATTACGTGAAACAATTGTGTATTTTACCGAAGTTAATGTAGGCACTAAACTACCTACATAATGGGTAGGCAGGTCCAGGGGGTTGGCGGGCGTAGGGACTGAGTAGGTAGGGTAGTGTTAGGATCGAGGGAAGAAGGTTAGCTTAGGCTGGAGGGGACCTCAGGGGAGCTCAGAGGAGGAGTAAACCTCAGTAAAAAATCCACCACGGGGCGGTGTCGGAGCGGCTTAGCCTCTCCGCTGCCGGCCGAATACAGGGGGAAAGCGTCGGGGACCTGTTTTCCCATTGCACGGGTTCGGCGGGCTGGGAAGCAATCCTGCAACCGGGCTGCCTCAGTCGGGTGCGGCATGGGAAACGCCTACCGCCGGGGGTTTCACGGAGCTTGCTTGCACAACCCCGTCATACCCCCATAGTGCGGCTAAGGTTGTCGTGGAGTTTTAGCCGGTTAAAGTCGCCGAAGGGCACCACCCCTGCGTGATTAGCACGTAGCTGGTGGTCGGCTCAGTTTAGGCTCTCCCCGGGAGCCTGCCAGTCCATGAGGGATTTTTTTCCACGTAAAAAAAAAGCACTAAACTAGCAAATCGCAACAAAAACCATAAGCAACATAATAGTAGAATCTACTCTTATAGGTTATATGTCAAAAAAGCGTTATTCAAGTTTAATCCCAACGCCCAATATGTATAGGTATAGTACCTACATCAACTCATATTACAGTAACGTCCTAAGGTCTAAGTCATAGATTGCCTTTTACGGTTAAATTATGCATTTTCTCTATAGATACTATTATTTAGTCACGTCAATTTTCAAACAAACTCATAATTCAATGGTAGATACGTATAAAAAAGAAAAAAATATTGGTTCCTATTTTGGTACAATTTTTTCGCCATCAACACTTATGTTATATATATACTACAACTCTTTAGAGATGTAAATATTCATCATGGGTGTTTATTTACAGTCTTGCTAGTCATCAATTTGTACATGCTCCTTTAAAATTTCTCCTAGAGATATATACAGAGATTACGGGTCAATGTTCTATAACTACATCTATACCCATTCAATAAACGAGCCCACATTGCTTAGTAACAAAAATATTCTAACTATTTTGTCAAAAATAGACATCTGTTCTCAATATTAATAGCCACATCCATCTGAGGAAACATACATAAATTTATAATAAACAACATTATTTGATAAACAATGATAACAATCAATAGACTTTGCGTTTTTACATACAATGTACGAATTTTTTAACAGTTTGCTGTTAAAACACAATTTTTCATTAATTATGTACATATGAACGACACATCTCAAAAGTTAAAAGTCATAGGAAGGTAATAGTATATAACAATTATATTATACATCGAAGGTATACTGCAAAACCTGACAAATACAGTGAAATAAGATGAGTAATTCAGTTTCCAAGGTTTACATCACCACATTATTATATTAAAATGTATGCAATATATTTGAAGTTACTGCAAACATATTGGTTATATTGAAACTACCATTACCACTTACTTATGTGGTTTTAATAATGTTGTATGTTACAGTGGTAATATTGAATATTTAAACATCCTTCTAAACTATTTACTTTTCTTAATATTATATTTATCATCCCTCAATTTCGGTTTTCAAACAAAAAGAATGCAAAAAGGTAAATGTATTAGATTTGAATAAGATACAATAGAATGAAAAGTAATAAGAAAACTGTTTTGTTTATTTGAACAATAATACATTGGTCAATTTGTGTCACTTAACTGCTTTCTCCATGTAATGATTTTTAAAATATTCAATGTAAAATATTTACCTTTTTTTACTACTAAGATATATCATGGTGAAGTCATAAAAAATATATCTGAACAGGGTTTTCAGTACTTTTTTATAAGTAACCGGAATATGCATTAAACAATGGTTGTTAATATTTATAACAATACCGAACTTTTCTCGATCATCTCTCTCAACGTCATGTTAATCTTAGTTACTACATACAAACGTTATATGTCAACTATTTTAAAATTTTTTTGTCAATTGATAGATTTTGAATTAACATTTTTTTTCTTAGATATTGCAGTATAGAAAATTCTGTATCTTTTGTAGGTCTGGTAATGTGGGATGTGGAGGTAATCCTCGGTTGTAATTCTGGTAATTTTTCAAAATCACTCAACTTGATTATACTTCTGATTGACTTAAAACAACATGTGGATTGTGCGCAAACAACTAGGTTCGATCAACACTCAGAGGGTCACATCTAAAAATTCATTATTCAACTTTCGTGCACAATATAATACTAACTGAATATGTCTAACTAAAGCACTATTTTTATTCAATGTAATGTAAGCAAACTGAATATAAATTCTATTTTTGAAACCACACATTAAATTATTTAAAAAAAACATTCTACAAATTCTTGACCTTCAACGGTAGAGTCCAATAAAATATTATATTTTTACACTATAATAAGTTCAATCATCTTGTGAACCATGATTGTTTAATTCATAATTTCAAATTAAATAAAAAATATGTCAATTCAGTATTCAGAGATTAATGATTTGGCATTCTAACATCCATACATTGATACAGCATCTACAAGAGAGTGTACCAAATGACTCTAATCAGTCTCTTTTGATGTTTTGTAGACATGACTAAATTTTACAACATCACTGTTACAAATATTATGGTAACTCACTGTTTAAATTACATACAAACAAAAAAACTTGCTTAAATTCAAAATCTAAGTGTACATTCTACAGTGTGCCTGTCAGATGATACCGTTTTCATAATCATATAATTCTCTCAAGAAAGTTGATTATTACATCAAATTCTAATTTAAAAAAAAAAACAATAATACATCATGTATGGAATACCATAACTTTGTTTGTATTGGTTGGTATATATAGGGTCTGACATAATTATTAATAGTTTCAATCATAATGTTAAAATAATTATTATAATTGATTCATAATTCAAGTTCAAAGTAATTGTTTTTTTAAGGCATATAATAAAATTGAAGTCTGCTGAATTAAAAAAAAAGATATTCTCAAAACTAACACTGATTATTTTGTACAGATACCATATGGTGTAAAGTTGTAAATAAAGATTTACAATTTTATTAAATAAAGGGTTTTTACATATAAATATATAAGTAACTGTCAAGAATGAAACTAAAAGGTTAAGTAAAATTACATTTAAAATAGGTATCCATATTTCATTTGCACTAGCCACTGCTTGTTTTCTGGTATATATACAAATATTAATAATAAAACATTAAAAATAACTAAATTGTTATTATAAAACACTATTTTCATCCCAAATAAAAATCTAGTTAGGTACAATTGTTTTTTTTAATATGTCTCAATATTATGTTTCTGTTTTTACCAAATTATGTATCGGGTAATAAACAAATACAAATTTTGTAAAATGTTGTCTCCTTAACATTTTTTGCTACAATATGGAACATGACTTGAAGTTAACCATTCACAAAGTAGTTATTATTTTATTTCTACATTATGTCAACTAAAAGTTTAGAAATCAAAATAAAAGCTGAAATTTAAAAAATATACCTGTGCCTGTCCAATTGTATAAGTCTAAGATTATTCACATCTATAATAAAAGTATCACAAGCCTAATAAATATACACTTCCAACTAACAATTCATAACACAGACAGATACCACAAACATTCCTTGGACTGCTATCAAAATTAGATGGACTTTATAAGTTCGAAATGTATAATCATTGTATATCAACGTCATTATTAGTTAGCTTAAGTAAATAAAATAATATGAATTGACAAACAAAAAGCACAACAACAATAATTAATTTTAATATACTTAGATAATAACTATAAAATAATTATATTTTTTTTAAATTATTTGTAATATTTGACCCATGATAGAGCAATCTATTTTTATTTCAGACAAGAAAAGGTTATAAAAAGAAACACAAGCCCTACTGTAATTGTAATAAATAAATATCAAAAGAAAAACTTGTAATATAATCACTCTTTACTGACAGATTAACTCATTTGCGTAACTGTTGATAAAAACAAAGGGTATTTATCTAACTGTCGCTACAATCACAGAGATTATTGTGAGCTTGTCAAATCAAATTTTGGATCAAACAGAGTGACCTTGGGACTGGTGCCTTTGCCCCCATTGACTAGAAGGACCTTGTGCTGAATTACCTTGTTGCATCCAAGAGAGAAAATTAGGTGGACCTGGTGGAGCTGACGAAGCTGGTCCTGCGAACCCTCCTTGTTCAGAGCCTCCCGAAGGTATGTTATTAATGAGACCCCAACCGGCCGCTTGGTTAAGAGCAGCGGCTACTAATGCCTGATTGACAGGTAGTCCTCCCATTCCCAATGGCATACTTCCACCTTGAGCTTGCCCACTACCTCCAGCTACAGCAGTTTGTCCATGTTGACCAGAGATACCCAATGCTTGCATGTTCACCATATCCATGTTACGGGTACTCCAAGAATTGTTATTTGATGCATTGTGTGGATGGGCTTCTTCGTAATTTCTACTTGGTAAGTTACGTTGATTTGATCCAGCTTTGTTTTGTTTTGGTGAAGCATTCGAGACATTCACAGACACACCTTTGATTATGTGATCTTGACCACATAAGCTTTGTGCAACTTCTGGATCCAAAAATGTAATAAAACTGAAAGCTCTAAAAGGTTTTGGAATAAACACATCAGTTACCTCACCGAACTGTGAAAAGTATTCTCTCAAGTCATTGGCAGTAAGTTCCTCTGTACAACGTCCAACAAACACTTTGCATGGCATTGATGGAACAGAACCTTCCTTCGAGTTTGGTATCCGTACGTCACACCATCTTCCATCAATCATGTGCCTCTGTACAAGGACTCTCATTTGAGATGTATAAGAAGCAAATCGAATAAAAGCAAAACCTTTAGACATACCAGTTTTCGGGTCCCGTTTTAGCTGTGCCATCAAAACTTCACCAAATTTCTCGAAATATTCTCGTACAGTTTGTTCTGTGGCTTTCCATGGTAAGCCCAACACGATTAAATCGGAACACAAATTATCGTTTCTTTTACTCTTGCTCGTGGAACACTCGGAAAGCTCTCCCGGTTTTCGTTTATTTTCTTTAGGAAAGCTACATATGTACAGATGATTACCCCATCCTTCGGGAGGAGGATACAATCTGCCGTCCCTTAATCTTATACCTCTTATGTTTTTCGTTTCCGGATGACGATATTTTAATCCACAACAACCTGGAAACTGTGCAGACACAGTCGTCAACATCAAGGTACCATCTTCTTCGATAGGTAGTTCTATGGGCTCTTCATTTTCGTCTTCAGCCACGGGCAAGTACTCGAAAGACATTATTTCTTACTCATGAACAATTGTAATAAAAATAAACGATTTTATTATACTTAACACTACAGAAATGTACAATTTTTATACCATCTAAATAAATAAAATTAATTAAACGTCACCTACGGGTTATGAACCCATTGCAATTTGCAGGTTGAAAACATAGTTG
>JACEII010000003.1:11312474-11332183 GCA_014332785.1 Antheraea mylitta
GGCAACACTGGCGATTGTCATATCTTAGTGTCATTGTGATAAAGTATATGTATTTTATTGTCTGAAAACTGAAAATAAAGCGGAAAATCTTCAGACAATAATCATTAGCATATTATCTACTTTCTGTGGCATTCCCTGTTTTGTTAAATAACAATATAATAGGTGAATGATTCCTTGCTTTTAGAATATATAGGTTTACTAATACCGAAATATTAATATGAACATAACCTTATCAAGTAAAATATTGTTTCGTACATAACTTTAATAAAAAAAATATTTCCTCTGTATCATGTTAATGTGATATAAATTTCTTGTACTCTTTGTTGTTGTATCGATATGGATGATGACTGCAAAGAATACAGGAGAAATAAACCACAACAAAAGTTTTATAAACCTGGTAGTGGACCCCTAAGGCGATCCTGTTATGGTTTGGATACAAAAATGGATTCAAATGACATAGATAACGGAAGTAGAAGATACCGCACACATTACGGATCTCATTATTCAGTGAATGATGATGTGAGTGATGCGTACAGTGAAAAATCAGTGTCAAATAGCAGACAAAGTCAGAAAAAGCTTGATCAACAGTTATATGTTCCTCGATCAGGTGATTCTTTTTCTGATAATGATAGACAGTCCAAAGCTTCAAAGAGGTATGATAATTCTAGTCACTACAGCAACAAAAACTTAAATAATTTGGATAAACACGGCTCAACTTGTGGCTCAGTAGATTTCAGAAGTGGCCCTAAGAGAGATAGATCTTATGGTGAACATCATAGTAAAGATGGACCCGGTGTTAATGTGAATTACAATAGACATTATAGGCAAGCTTCTGAAACAAGGTCTATCTCACCTACCCATTGTGTTCAAGAAAGAAAAGCAATGGACCATAATCGTGACAGTAGAAGTATGGAGACAACTACAGGCTGCCAAATGACATCTAAAGGAGGCAAGCCACCTTCGGGGCGTAGAAATTCTGCAGGCTATATGTCAGACAATTCAAGGCATAAGTATATGGTCAACATTGATAATGTGCCACCAAGGTTTAGAAAAAAATTTCTAGAGCATTCTGGTCAAAACAGTTTTGATAATGTTGATCAAGTTCATAAAGATAAATCTTCACAGTCGTTGCAATCTAATTACAGTGAATATACACATAATCCTGCTTCTAACTGGTCTCAGACTTTACCATCTCGTGGACGAGGAAGACTGAGAGACAATGAGAATTTTGATAAAGAGAAGTTTATTAATAATTATTTAAGAAGTTCTGATGCGCATGGTTCAGGAAGGTCTACTCATAGTAATTCATATATGAATTTGTATGAATCAAGTGCCACAGATCAAAGGTTTAAGAGTGAACACTCTAACAATATAAGTACAAGTGTTGAAAATGCAAAAGAAGTAGTAGACGGTGAGTTCTTGATAACAGTTATTTAATTAATTAACTAGACAATCCACAGTTTTATGAACTATAAAGAATTACTCTTGTGTTTTTTTATCTTTTAATGCATTATGATATAATAAATTAACTCATTAACATATTACTTTTTTTTTACTTGCATCTATACATTTCATTAAAAATAATAAATCACTGTGAACCATTATGTAATTCTAAACAAAAAATTAATAAGTTTTTTATTACTACAAAGTTGGTGATAGTATTTGTTAAGTGCCTTGCTTACTGAATTCTATATTTTTTTACTTTGAGTTGGAAGTTATTCTTCATTATATTTCCTAACATACATTTCACATAACTATGAAAAACAAACTGAAAAATATATACTTTTTTAAATAATAAATGTATTCATTTAATATAGATATATACAATTTAAGAATTACTGATACAATATAGTTAACTAATAGTCACAAATGTTATAATAATTAAATATATCTTGCAGCCCCCAATGGTATAACAAATGTGTCAAATACTTCTGAACAAAAAGAAACACAAAAACAAGATTCAGATGCTGAAAATGACAGTGAAACTGTATCACAAATTTCGAATGCTATGGACTTTATAAATTTGGTATGTATATTCCACAGATGTTCATTTCATCTGTATTAAATGTAATGATTAATTAGTATAATTGTATAACAGAAATATGGTTTGAATCTGAAAAAAGTGCAGTTATTGAATGAGGCTTATTGTAGAGTGCAAGCAACAAACAATTTTTTTTTAACTTTAATTTTGGCAATCAATCTTTCAGATAATTACTGCCATTGTCGCATAGTCAATAATATTACAAGCGTCGAGTGATCATTACAATGTTAAGCGTCATGTAAAGCAATATTTTAACAAGATGGTGGATCCCTTTTTAGAAACTTCCAGGGAGTTTTTGTGGCATCTCAGAATTTCATGTGATAATATGGAAATATTTATAGAGCCTTTATCATTATATTTATTTTACAGTTGAAAAACTTACCCATATGATATGAATATTTTTGTTCATATTCTGTTTAAAAATATTTAATAAACAGAATAATTAGATTATATAAAAAAGATTTTATTTATTTTGCAGTACTATTGTAATTTTATACATAGCTTGCTTGTGAAGTATATCAATACATATAATAAGAATGTAATAAACTTTTAAATGTTTGTGAAAAAATAATTGCAAGTGCTTTGGAATAAGTAATGAAAATAGGTTTCGATCATTTTTAGAAATGTTTGTTTTCTGTCTGTTTGTATGAACACGCATCACTGTTAATGTACTGTGTTTACGATAAAAACTCACTAAGAAAATCATAAAGCATATCCTCGAGAAATTTGTAGTTTTGGTTTCATTAAAATCAATGCATTCTATCAAAAGTTATTGTAATTTTAATGATCATGGGACTTAAGTACGTGAGAAAAGTATATTGACTTAATACGTTCAGATGGTTTTATTACGGTTTTTTTTTTAATTAGGGTCCACGCGGACGTAGTCGCAGGCAAAGCTAGTGTAGTATACATACATATACATATATATATTTATTGAAAATCAACCTATTTACCTACTACGTAAATTTTATATTTCAACTTTCCATAATATTAGAAACGTTTGTGTGGATTGATTTTGAAAGACTTTACGTAGTTACGCTTTTTGTACCTACTCTACATAAAAAAATGGATATTTCAGAATTTTCACACTAAAATAGCTGTTCAATCCTATATGTTTTTATTATGAAATCCTTGACATTGTGTTAAATACATAATATTTATGTTTTAAGGATTGGACTGAAGAGGTAGAGAAACATATAAAATTGGATGATGTGAGTGACACCTCAATAAGTTTTTCTCAAAGCTCAAAGGTTTCAAAAGCCGAGGAAATAAAACCAGTTCAGCCAAAAGAAGAGGCTAAACGTAGCGGAAGATCAAGACGAAAAGACAGACGGTAATGGTAGTTTTCATTGTTGCGATCCTATGCAATATAGATGTATATAAAATATTTCTGTTTTTGGGGGATGTGTGATGCTATATCAAACACGTAAGCCACTCATGTGCACACTTCCTTCAGGACAAGGCGATAGTAATAAATGTTGTGTATGTCAGTGTTGTCATTTATGAAATGGAGGTCGTTTGGATAATTATTTTATATTTATATAATATATTTATATAATTAATAAAAAGCAATAGCGTTTACGTCTTACTGTACAGTATACAATACTCTATGTGAGTACATTCTGGTCGCTTTCTCAGCGCTCTACTCCGAAAACGGTTGATTTTACAGAAAAATGCAAATGACATTTTTTGTAGATAATCCTACTAGGAACAATTTTTATAATAACGGCTTTGAACTCCAAGCAATAGGTCGCGAGATATTTGCGAAAGACTTGTCGACCTTTATAACTTTTTTAGCCAGTACGATGTTGATTTTTCACATCTTCATTACAACACCGTAATAAAGGTGTATACAAAAAACAAGTATACTAGGAATTTCTCAGCAGATAAAATCTAAAATGACTGGTACAGAAACTACCTACAAACGCTCGTACCGGCACAGTAACATAAACATGCGCATCGATGAGACCCCGAAGCGGTTTTCGCGGTGCTGTCCACAGAGTACTTTTTAAAACCTCTCGTCGATGCGCATGTTTTTCTGAGTGTGACGTTTTCGAGCGTTTGTAGGTAGTTTCCGTACTGTCTCTCATATTTATAATGTGCCTGAGAGTCAATCTCCTACATTTAGCGTGTTTGTAATCATAAACCACATCGTCTTATGACTTCAGAAGAGATGGTCAACAATAAAACACTTCAAGTTTTATAAAAAAAGTTTTACTCGCCTACAAGTTTATATATTTTTTTCCGGTCAACACTACACCTGATACAAAAATAAATATCTATTTGATACAGTTTATTTTGAAAGCCTCGTTTATTGGAATTAGATATCAAAATTTTTGCTTTGATATTTATAGGCCAAATTAACGAGGATTTGTTAATATATCGCCTTGCTTAACTTATCTTTCTAAGAACACCAGTGCTTTCTGATTGTTAAATATCTACCATCAGATGTACTGCAGGCAATTTGCCAAGCCATTATATATAAAAATATAAATGGTTTCATGTGACTCACGGGAATATTATTGTTTGATGAAATACTAATATATATTCGCCCTCTTCGCTAGATGATTAAAAAAGTATTCTATATCTTATTCCAGGATATATCGATTTCTATACACAATTTCATTAAAGTCCGTACAGTAGTTTAAGTGTGATGAAATCTTGTTGTTAGATGTAAATTACTTTTAGTTATATTAATAATTGGTTTATAAAAAATAGGTATTTATAAAATTTTTCAAATCGGACCAGTAGTTTCTGAGGTTAGCGCGTTCAACTAAACAAATAAACCCTCCAGCTTTATAATATTGGAATAGATGACTCTTCTCTCGTACTTAACTCCAGTCGTCATTCAAATTACAATAACTTCTGATAGAATGGATCGATTATAGTGAAACAAAAAATTAGGTACTCCTGAGTATATGCTTTATAATTTTCTTGCTGAGGTTTTATTGTGAACGCAGTACTTTAGCAGCGAGAACAGACAGACAGACATTTCTAAAAATGATTGAAATGTATTCTACTACTTATTTGTAGACACTTGCAACAATTTTTTTCTCGAAAATCGGAAAGTACATACACGTTAGATTTAAATTCTAGGTATAAAAGAATAATGGGGATCGGTTGAAGAATACTGGTGTTGATATATTGCAGTGCTATCTATCCGGCGGTCGGTATAATAATACAAATAAAAACATTATCCATTACATACGTGTTTCAGATTTCATGGTAGTCTGTCAAATGGTGTTGAAATTAGTAATGTGATATATATATGTATATACTAGTGGGCAAAGCGAATGTTGTCCTGCCCTGATAATAAAAAAATGTCTCAGAATACCAGCATAAATATTATTCCCATTACATTAAAAAAAGTTCAAAATTCAATTTTATCTTTCGATTATTTAACCTACGTCAAAGATTACTTAGCCATTAATGTAGATTTCAATATAGTAAAAATTAAATATTATTATTTAATCTTTGTAGCATGTATAGAAGATATAGAAATTATTTGTTATTGAAAAATCACTTCAAATCGATAAAATAGTAAATTGTTACCTCATAAAACTGCTACGTCTATGTTAATTACCGATTACATGTCAAGTTACGTTGACGAGTTTGCTTTATAGCCAAGCGAGACGCAAATTCATACAATTAAATTCTATTCATATTAAAAAATCATGATCTTTAAAATATCGAAGAATAAGTATCTAGACCTTAATGACAAAAGTTGCTGAAATCTTAGATTTTTTTTCTCAATCTGACTACACTATTGACCTAGCATGGTCTTAACAACTTCACCGAACTACTAAGGCAAGCGCATAAGGCACTCAGCCGCTGAAATCTTAGAAATATTAGTTTTATAGTCTATAATGTAGTACGAAGGATGAGTGATATGTAGTAGCGTTTAAGAGAGTTATATGATGAAATCGACAATATATTTTATTCTCCACCGCACTCTTAGAAGTAAAATAATGAATCTGATAACTTATCTTACTAGGAGCTCAAGCAGAGGTCTTAGAAATTCTGAGAAAAGAGAAAGAAATAGAAAAGACAGCATGACAAGCATTCAACATGAACCGGAACGCCTTAGAAAAGATAGTAACGTTAGCATACAACATGAAACAATATCTGGTAGTTTAAGACATAAGGAACGAGAGCGAAGAGATAGTCACAGAAGCAATCGCTCTTCAACAATAGGTAACAGTAGAGATGACCTAGACCGGTGGCGATCTTTGCGCTCCTATAGTAGAGAGCAGAGTGCGGAAGGGTTAGTTTCTGTTTTTTTTTGTTTTATATACATGTATGCTAGTGTATAAGTGTTAAAATATATATTCTTTTCAGAAGAATAGTGTCACAGTGTAACAGTAGAGACGTATCCAGCAATCGTGCCCTGAGCCCGAGAGATAATGAAGGTTTTCGGGTACCAAGCAATCCTCATAAAACGACTAATTGGCCCTCAGGAAATCAGGTTAAAATAGCATGAAATAAATATATCACGTAAAATTATATATTGTTTACTAAATTTTATTTTGGAAATTTATATGATTAAACAGCTATTTTTGGCCATCTTAAAGACTTTACGGTACAATTAAAGATAATCGATAAACTCTCGCATTATGTGCTTACACTACTTTTTCTTAATGCCACCGTTTATCTATCTGCCTATCTCTCACCGTATCTGCTTATTTACATTAGTCGTTACATTTCAAAATGAGTTAAATCGAATTATAGCCGTTCCTATATTTTACGTTATTCTTTAAGATCTTCAAATTTTGTACATGTATAATATGAAGATCATAAAAAAAAAAAAACACTAAAAACCTTATGAACGGGAAAGTTTTTAGTTAGAGTTAAAAAAACTAAACATGTTGTATGAACGATTAAAATTGGATTTAACTCATTTTAAAGTGTAACGATACATATATAGAAGTTTTTTTTTCGAACTGACTACGTTATTGACCTTGCAATCGACGGAAGG
Source organism: Antheraea mylitta (assembly GCA_014332785.1). Classification (NCBI taxonomy): domain Eukaryota; kingdom Metazoa; phylum Arthropoda; class Insecta; order Lepidoptera; family Saturniidae; genus Antheraea; species Antheraea mylitta. The sequence continues at coordinate 11,319,491 of JACEII010000003.1, forward strand.
AAGCAGAATTGTCGTAACTTGAAAAACTCAACTTCACATAAGAGCCAAAAAATAATTTCGAAACTTTTTTTTTTATGTGTAGTGCTAAAACTAGATAAAAAAACCAAGGTCGTATCGATGAAAATTGAATCGTAGGAAAGCGAGACCCAGAACATTGGAAGCGATATTTTTTATACAAGAATATGGTAAAATGTAATTTAGCTCAAATGCAAGTTACGACACTTCCGCTTTCCCCCGTCGATATATAGAAGATTGTGTTATTATAGAAGAAGAATAATGCAAGTGGGCCTAGAACATCGAGTATCGAGCGTGGACGGCACACGCCTAGTGAGGGGGATGGCGGTGTGGGGGCGGCCGGTCCTAGCGGTGCCGGCGGCGGGGAGGGAGGAGGGGGAGCGCGTCGCTCTCGTCGTGGTGCAGGTCGGCGACGTGCTCGTTACACCGACGGGCACGGGCTTGCAGCAGCCGCGTCCGGACACACCGCGTCCTCCACCCCTACTAATTGGAGGGAGGAGATCCTAGAATCCAAAAGGCATATCTCATATGACAAATATGTTATTCTCTAAATTATTTTTAACCGACTTAAAAAAGGAGTAGGTTTCATTTTGCATGACATTATTTTTGTAACCTTTTTCTTCTAACCTTCTTATAGACGAATTTCGTAATTTATTAACGGAATCGGAAGAATCTTCTATGTTGCAAAGAGAATATTTTTAAGGGGTCCCATTTTAATTTAATTGAATTATCTATTTTTTTAATAACTATTATTAATTTTAATCGAATAACAAATGTATATTGGTTGTGAAGTATCGTCACCTTCTTTTTTTTCGATGTTGTTTTTTTGTTTACTTTTTTTATTATTATTGTAGATGTAAAGTTCATAAAATTATTATGAACATTTTATGATATTGACCTCATTAATTTTCTTATCGTATTTACAACAAAGACATATAGTTAATTTAGGGAGCAATTTGTATTAGAATATATTTTATACACATTAAAAATATGGATAGCAATTCAATTTATTAAAAGATCATTCTTATAAATGCGGTTTTACTATATTTTTAGACATCCCGAAGGAGGGTATCAAAGCAATAGGCTGAATAGCACTCTATCAGAGAAATCAGAAATATCCACTTCACATCCCGGGTTGATTATGTTACCACAAGGATCTATCTCTCATATGCAAAAGGAGTTGGGGTTAGTTTTTGATACTGCTTATTTGGTATGCAATAATACTAAGTGTTTTTTTTTTTTCGAAATGTCTACGCTATTGACTCAGCAAGGTCTTAACAGCTTCACCGGACAACTAAGGCGAGCGCTTAAGGCACTCAGCCGATTTTATTTTGGCAACCAGCTCAAGGGTGCACGGTACACCTCGGCTTGGCTGTTTCCTGTTGCATGCAAAATCACGACCTATCTTAGCTAACCTAGCTAACTATTCATATATGTATGAGTTGAAACGTATATGTGTACCAAGAATACACGCCTCAACACCTCCTCCATATATTTATTATCGGAAAATTGAGAGTTTTTCAGTTCGATAAGGGGAAAAAAAGTAAACCCTTCCACTTTCATGTGTAAGCGTGTAGCATGCACGTGTGTGGGGGTGATCGTGTAGTGTTGTAGCGGTGATGTATATTTGTGTGTCACCGTATCGCGCAAGCAACGCACTCAAGAGCTCCCTACCGAGGGATCGAACCTAGGCTTGAGCCGCTGCCGTGGGAGGCCTAATTGGGTATAATACTAGGTGGCTTTTTATTAAAAGTGACTAATATAATATACTTATTTCAGGAGAAGTGGACCATTGGAAAGTAAGAGTAAAACATTGTATGATCATCAAAATCCATCTAGACCAATCATTGTACAAACTAGTCCCACGAAAACGGATATGAGGTTAGAAAGAGGTACGTATCTCGATTTATAAAACTTCTATAATATAAAAAATAAATTGTAGTCTTATTTCTAAAATACTTGCACTTTACTTAAAACTACCCTTTTGGTTAGGAGCTACCAAGGAATAATAAAATCTTATTTAAAATAATATAAAAAAAATTACTAAATCTATATGAGACACCAATGTTTCGGCTTGTCCGGGGTGGTACCACACTCTCACAGAAAAGCGACGTGAAGTAACAGTGCTTCCATTGTTGCGTTTCGTTTGGTCAGTGAGAGCGCCGGAGGCCCACCTTCTCTTCTCCCTTCACGCCTTTCCCCTTTCCATCCCTCCCCCCTTTTCCCCGCCAGCATAGGCTGGTAACGCACTTGCGACTCCTCTGTTGTTGCTGGTCTCTATGGTCGGTGGTTATCACTTAAAATTAGGTGACCCTAAAACAGGTGAAAATGTAGAGAATAAATTTATGATAAATAGAATTTATTTTATATTATTAAACATTGGATATCGTGATTATTATATGTAATTGAAATACTATAAATTAAATATTGTGTTATTGGTTATATGTTGGTGATACACATTATATGTTAGTTATATTTGTGTAAATCTTGTGAATTTTATAAATACCATACTATTATAAGGAGATTTTTTATGTGATTGATCGCATGTTTATAATGGGTTAATTTAAAAAAATCTTAACCAATTTTTAAAATCCTTTCGTCAATAGATATATACTTTATTAGTGAGTAAAATGAGCTATATACTATATTCAAATTGAACGATTGAAGCTGCGAAGAAAAGCTTGTATAAATTATGGTGGCAACTACGTTCTCTCAAAAATCTGTCTCCAAAGCACATGCTTATTCCGGCAGCTGTCCTAGTGAACTAGTCGTTTTTTAGGTTTATTGTATTAGATCATATAGTTATTTAATGTAGTGTGGAATTGTGCTTCAAAGTAAAAACTTATTAAAAAAATCCTTCTTTGTAAAATACAGTGCTGTGTACTAGGGATGTGAGATTAATGGAAAAAATCGATTAATTAGGAATCGATTTTTCTTTTTTCAATAATAATCGATTTGTCAAAAATCGATTTTATTGAAAATAAATAATCGATTTCTGCGAAATCGTTCTCTTTTATATTTTGATATTAATTATAGTGTGATTGACAAAATTAAAATTGAAGAATTTGTTTATTTAATAATTTCAATAATAATTTATCGTTTTGTAAACTTATCGATGTCGAGTTTATCATAAGACATTTTTAGTGAACATGTTGAAGTACATTCTACTCGCATGATAGACCTTTTTAGTTTTATTAAGATTGTTAATTTTACAGAGAGCGGTATTTAACTGTCATAAGAACCACAATAATCATTATAGGATATAGTAACTCATGTTACTTGTAAGGCAGTGGCATGTTTTCATTCTATGTTCTTTTTAAATTTGTAGTTTCACTACAAAGTTTTTCATTCTATCGAACAGCACATGCATATTACTGTGGTATTATTCTTTTTCTTTATAAAATACTTTCACCAGCCGCTTTTAGGTCTTTTGCGGCTAGAAAACATTTTAATTGTTTACAACTATATTATCTCACTATGCTCACTCTTCAATTGTAAATATTTGAACTTATTTTGAGTTTTTTTCATCCGTCGCATACATGTTTATGAAAATCGATTTAAATGCGTAATTTATATAGTCGATTTCTAAAAAATCGATTAATATAAATAAAAACATCGATAACAAAAAATCGATTATAATAAAATAATAATCGATTTAAATAAAAAACGATTATTTTTAACATCCCTACTGTCTATGTATTTTCCACGTAGTTATTAATGTGCTTACTATAGAGTACGAAGTTTAAAAATTAAATTACTATGGCGTAAGAAATGCAAAGTTACATAATAATGCGTAATTAATGCAGTAAGTTTTAAATATTTGGCAGGGTCAAAAGAGATGTCATCTCGGATGTTTAGTAATTACGATAACAACGAGGCAGCACGTGCTGTCCGCCATCGCGCACTCTTGCAGGAAGTAGAACGGGCTGACGTCATCCTACAAGCTCATATGCTTAAGTCTCCTGTAATGTTAGCTGACCATTGGAGCGATCTCACCGACATAAGGTATATTAAATAATTTACACTAGCGGAACGGCGGACGTTGTCTGGCGCTGGTAAAAAAAGCCTTGAAACATTATATACCTAAATCTTTCTTATGAATCACTATATCGACAGGTGAAAACCACATGAAAATCGGTGCAATAGTTTTTGAGTTTATCGCGAACAGACAGACTGGCAGAGGTGGCAAAGGACTTTGTTTTATAATATGTAGATATAATAATATTATAAACGTGAATGTAACTCTGTCTTTTACGCTTTCAAGCCTTTAAGACTTCACTGAACCCATGATATTTTGCATACATGCTGTCAAGGGACGGAATATGATATGTCGCAGTACGGTACAAAACGTACTGTTCCCAAACCATTGGGAGATATCTGTTACTACTTAAAAGCAAGCAAGCCGAGGGCAAAAGCCTGCTAATAATCTATTATTAGTGTAACACTTTTAGATAAGACTGTTTAATAGTATTAGCGTTATAGGTGGCATTATGGTCAATATATTGGTGATTAATCATGCTTGTGTCTCGTCTACAAACAATTGTTGTCATCGGTTAACCTTTGGTTTTGTAATTAGTAAAAAATACATGATAATATTCATTGTTCGTATTGTAACTTTGATTGTGAGCAACGTTCTCTCTTTAAAGCTATCGATTGTTTCACAATGCTTGCTTGTACGCACGCTACTATAACATCGGCAGACCATTGCCATTGTCAATTATAATAGCGGGCTTTTATTATTATTTTTTTTATAAATAAATCATATATAGTAGTTAAGGTATGAAGTCGCGGTTATCAGTTAGAGGATAATATTTTTTGCAACAATAGCCATTGTGACTTTCAGAACATTTTTACAAAACGCCCTCCAAAAACTCCTTATGTCTGACTTGAAGTATTGCCAAGAAGACAATGTCGAACATCATTTTTGGAAAATGTTGTACCACAATTTTATAGAGTCATTAAGAAAAAGTTTCCCACAAGTACCGCCCGAGGAGAAGCCGAAAATAGTCAAACTCATTAACACTATCATCGACGAAGGCAACACATATTTTGAGAACCTAGTCCAGATATTGGAGAAAGCTTATAAATTCAACGTGGACGACTATATAAATGATAATCACGTGATACCGCCCAAAGGGTTAGGTTATGTTGGTCTTGCTCTGATTTCTGTACAAAAGTTATATGTATCTTTGGGAGACTTGGCACGGTATAAAGAACAGGTGAATGAAACTAACAATTATGCTAAGAGTAAGCTTTGGTACACTAAAGCGCAACAGATCAATCCAAAGAATGGAAGGCCGTATAATCAACTAGCTATTTTGGCAATATATGCTGTAAGTATACAATATATTTTGATAAGTTTGTTACTATAAAATATATCTGAGACTTAATCGGACTTCGGACGATTGTAGTAATAAAGAAATTGAGACCAAGCCTTTATAGTATGTAATAGAATATAATGGCAACTCCATAACTGAATTTCAGTCTATCAATATTTTTGAAGATCTCTTACTGTGCTCTGTTTCACACTCCCTTTTCTATATGGAGTTTTTTGTTTCTATTTTTTTACTTTTTCGTGCTGTTTTCCAAACTTTTTCTTTCATACAACCCATGTCTCGACAATTCAATTAAAAAAATATTAGTAAATAGATGCAACCGTTCGAAGTGATACGCGTACACAGATTTGACAATTTATTTTTTTAATCAAATTAATAATGTTTCTATTTTGTCTCTCTAACATAGAGAAGAAAATTAGATGCAGTTTATTACTATATGAGAAGCTTGATGTCATCGAATCCATTCCAATCAGCACGAGAAAGTTTGCTGTCACTGTTTGACGAGAACAGGAAAAAGGTATTTAATTTATTTTCACAATCCATTTAAAAATGTTATTTTGAATATGTAATATTTATTTTCATTTATAAAATTTGTAGTTCTGTCTTAATTGTTTTTCCGAAATTTTGTGAATAGATAACTGTTATAAATGTTAATATACTTGTCTTTTTGATGCGAAACATTTATAGGCGGAGGGTAAACATGATTGTTGTTGTGGCGACGCAAACACGAGTTTTGCACTATTATCGAAGTACACAAAAACCTTTGCAACCCTATCTGTATAATCATTAGATTCAAACTGCTTTGTCGACCACTCGTTCTACTAGTGTTACTCAGCACGCGCCCACGACCTAGCGCCCTTTGCTAAAAGCCGCCAAACATACCGCGTATAGTTGAATTTTTGAAATTTGTGTTTAATAAAATTGAACATTTATGTAATAAAGTAAATTAACATTCATTATTTTATAGAACAAATTTGTAATGGTTTACCTTGTCATTATGCCATAGCTGATTCCTCTCGTAAGCTATTCTTTTATGTGTGTAACTTGTACAGGACAATTCTGATGTTTCACATCTGCCAGGCGTCCCGCGATGGCTCACATTTTTTTGTATGTCCGAATTTAAGTTAAAAACCGCGTGACTGATTTTGCACATACGAGAAGCAATTCACTCCTAAATTAAGACACTGTACTATTTTTAAGTCTTGTAAAATATATTTACTACAAATTAATGTAACTTAATTTGCGAAGATAATATCAAAACAAAAATATATGAATGCTAATTCTTGATTCTTATAATAATGTTACTGAACCCGAACTTACGGCTATATTCAGAGCGGTTAACGGCTATATTCAGAGCGGTTAAATAGATCGTCGAGGACTGTAATAAGGGTTTTTTTTGGAAATCAATCTTCTAGATAATTACTGCCATTGAGTATGCAATAGTATAACAAGTTTCTTGCGATAACTTTAATGTTCTAACAAGATGGTGGCCACCCTTGTCAGAACTTTTCCAGGAAGTTTTTGTGGCATCTCAGAATTCATGCTCCGTGACATTAATTTGCGTACACTTCACTTATGCAAAATAACCATATTTTACATAATATAGTTCATATTACGTAAAATGCCACCAATTTTACAAAATACAAAGTCACATAACACAAAATTATGAATAAAATGTAAAAACTCTTACATAATATATTAGGAGTCCGCTAAAAACTACGTATTTCTTTTCTTTTTTGCAACCAATTTTCTAGTAGATTATTGATGCCATTGTCGAGTAGGTAATAATATTACAAGTATCTTGCGATAATTTCAATATTGTAACAAGATGGTGGCCGCCTTTTAGAACTCTTTTTAAAACTTAGAACGTCTTTTGGAAGGTTTTTGTAGCATCTCAGTATTCATGCCCCATGGTTTTATTTCCCATCCACGTCATTTATGCAAAATAACCGAACTGTATTACGTTTTTTTTATATCATAGGAGCAAACGAACAGGTGGGTCACCTGATGTTAAGTGATCACCACCGTTCATAGACACTTGCAATACCAGTGGAGTCGCAAGTGCGCTGCAAGCTTGTGTTAGGTTTGTGGGGGCGGAAGGGAAGAGGAGAGGGGAAAGGTGAGGAGAGGTGGGCCTCCGGCACCTCACTGACCGAACGAAACGCAAAAATGCAAGCACTGTTGCTTCACGTCGGTTTTCTGTGAGAGGGTGGTACTACTCCGAGCGAGCCGACCCACGACCCACTCATACTGAACCCAGTTGTAGCTTCAGCGTGGCTCTACCACATACTAAATACGTCAATTACGTAAAATGCCACTAAATGACATACTAAGATCTTTCCAAAAACTCGTAAGGGCTTCTTGTTAATAGTACGAAGCGGCCGAGAGGAAACGTCGAGCGGCACTGGAAAGTTTGAAGGTAGTGGAGAGTAGTGATGGAGGTGGTAGTGCGACCGACGGTACGACCGCTTCCCCGGCAGTCGCCGGTACTACAGGGAGGCACGAGCTGTGGGTGCGTCCTGGGGAACGTCCCGTCACCGTACAGCGCGTTACATCCGACCCACTCACTACAGTTTCCTCTGTCGAGGTAACTATTTTATTACATACTAACTGTTCCCCGCGGCTCTGAACGCGTTTTTTTAATCGTCTTAAATTAATTTAAAGTTGTGAGTACATTACATAAATGCTCTTTCAAAAACATATGTATGTGTCACACATACGCCATCTACTGTAACATGTACCGATTTCCAAGCATTCTTGATTTGTGCTCCGCTCCTATTGGTCTTAGAGTCTTAACGTTGATGCGTAGTCTTTCTCGATAAATGAGCTATCTAATACTGAAATAATTTCAAATCGGACCAGTCAGTATTTTTTGAGATTAGCGCGTTCCAAGCAAGGAAAATCTACAGTTTTATAATATTAGTATAGATTACAGTGGATTTCATTTATCTTACATATATTTACCTCAGTTGTATCTTTTTGATTATAGCGATGTTAGACACGTCCCTTTTAATTTAAAGTATTTCGCAGCAATATCAATAGCAATTGCTTATGCAATTTCGTGGGAAATTATATCGGCAATAGCAACTTCGGATATAGTGTTAGTATAGGGTATAGCGACTTGTTATGACTCATTTGTGACAGATTCTTAGAAGTTCCATCATTATGACCTTGGTCACATGACTGATATTCAATCATCTAGATTAAAAGCGGATTATAATTCGTCTATATTATAATCCTATCATTACTGTTTAGCTTCCTTGAAAATGCTTAATGATATGTAAGCCGTATTATATAAGTAGGCTAAGATAAATCACTTCAGAAACTTTTCTCCTTTATTTCTGAAAAAAAAAGAAATGTTTTTTGTTTAATAACTATTGACAAGATTTACTATTATCAATGAAAAATGTTGTTGTTCGACAGATAGATACTTTAGGCTTCTTTCTACGATCTTCAATATTTGTACAATACTTGATATGGGTAATGATATCTATATATTAACACACGATTTCGATTTTAGCTTTTTACAAATTTTATTTTCTAAATAATACTAAAGACATATGAGCTGATTGTATATTATTATCGAAACAAATTTTCATACTAAATTGTTTGTATAAATTTAAAAATATATTTTTTCTGCATTGTTTCAGTTGAACAAAAATTTTATAACAAGCTATTTACATGTACACGGAAAACTTATAACAAAAATTGGGTGAGTTAATGATATGAACTGCAGATTTTATTATATTACATATTTATCGTCCTCGGCTTATTTCTGGATAAACCTTGTAGCCAATATGTTCTCGAAATTGAATTGACTAGGAGAAACACACACTTAAATACTTCAATTATGTAAAATAGAACTTGTCTTGATGTTAAGAATGATGGTAAACTTTTACTAGAGATGTCTTTTACTCGTATCATATTGAAATGCGAAAATTGAAAATAGTTTTTATCGATTTCCATTAATCCTCATTTAGCAGTTTTGAAGTTTACCTAGAATTGTATCGTGTCGATACAAAATAATATTATCATAACCTACAAATAGGTAAATACTTCATTTTAAAAATAAAAATTCTGTATCCACTTAATAATTTTCTTTTAAGAGGTAATATTAAGAAACTAAACTAAACAGTAATAATTATAAGCTTAGTTACTTAATAAGATTTTATAATAATTAACATAAATTCAATGAAATTTTACAAGAGCAAATATAACTTTGAAATAATTATAATTTAACAAAATGTAAACGTTTCATGAATGTGTGTGTTACTGTGATGGAACGGTTAATAACATTATATAAGAGCAAACATGAGTTTGAAATAATGGTAATATAACAAAATGTAATCGGTTCATGAATGTAGTGTTACTCTGATGGTATGGTTAATGACATTTTATAAGAGCAAATATGACACTGAAATAATTGTAATTTAACAAATTGTAAACGTTCTATTAATGTATGTGTTACTCTACTCTGATGGCACGGTTAATGGTATGTTTGTGTAAGTTTTGTGTAATGGTAGTTTTTGACGTTCATAAGCGCCTTATTAGGACCTAAACTGAATAAAGAAATTTTTGATTTTGAATGACATTTTGTAAGAGCAAACATGACTGATATGTTGTAATTTAACAAAATGTAAACGTTTCATGAAATTTACTCTGATGGTAAGGCTAATGGCATTTTATATGAGTTATCATGACCTTGAAATAATTGTAATTTTACAACAGAATGGAAACATTTCACGAAAGTGCTAGTCTGATGTTACGACAATTCCGTGAATTACTACATCGGCAACCGTTACCGATGCCGGCAGCGCGACTTCTTCAGTTGACCGCTTTGAACATGTTCGCTGTTGAAACAACTGCATCCTCGCTCAAAGGTAAATTATATTATATTTAATTTTAATTTAATGTAACGATGTATATAGCTGAACCATATGACCGTTATTTCAGTAAAAGTAAATTGCTGAATCCGCACTATTTTCCCCACCATTACGTCGAATTTATGTGATATCACCATGAGTTTAAAATAGGCTTGAACCATCTTGCATACTAATGCTATTCTTCATATCAAATGGGTAATAGTTTGTCATATGATAATTGTGAATTTGGTATGAATGAATTTGTATCACCGTTTTGGTTTATAGCTAGTTCGTAGATAAATATTACGTGTGATATTATAAGAAAATTATATTTGATTGGATTACGACCATCATATACCAGCTGTAAGACTAGTCATAGTGACAAGTAGAGGTATTAGTGGTAGAGCCATGCTGAAGCTATTATTGGCTTTGTCGTACCACACGACCCACAGAAAACTGACATGAAGCAACAGTGCTTGCATTGTTGCGTTTTGTTCTGTCAGTGAGAGCGCCGGAGGCCCACCTCTCCTCACCTTTCCCCTCTCCTCTTCCCCTCCTCCCCCTCCAGCCAAAAACACTGGCTGGGAAAGCACTTGCGACTCCCCGGGTGTTGCAAGTGTATATGGACGGTGGTAATCACTTACCATCAGGTGACCCATGTTCGTTTTCCGCCTATGATATAAAAAAGATGCTAACATAGCTAGGTTCAGCCGGTTTCTATTCTGTAAATAGAGGAATCACTCTCTTTGATTTTTCACGTTCTGGAATCAGCCAGTGATATCCAGAAGCCGCTTGCATAGCGGCGATTGTCGTAGGCTTATAGATTTCATGATGGTTATCTTTGTTTTTGGGTCGTAGTCATTTTGTTGTGCTTTAATATCGCTTTTTAATATGACATATTTTTATGTATCAACAATGAAATGTAAGTAATTGAAGATATTACTCTTTTTTATATCTTTTTTCGGTATCTCGGTTCCTTGATACTAAACGACGGTGGCATTGATAAGGACGTGAGGAATAGGATAAATGTAGGATGGATGAAATGGCGAAATATGTCTGGGGTAGCTTGTGATCCATGAATGCCTTTGAAACTCAAGGGGTAGGTTTATAAAACTATGATAAGACCGGTCATGCTGTATGCATCTGAGTGCTGGGCTACGAAAGAGACGAATGAGAGAAAATTACATGCGGCAGAGATGCGAATGTTAAGGTGGATGTGTGGTGTAACTATAATAGACAAGATTAAGAATGAGTATATTAGAGGCAGTTTGAAAATAGCACCAGTGACAAAGAAGTTGAGGAGTAATCGGTTAGCATGGTATGGGCATGTCATGAGGAGAGATGAAAACCATGTAATTAGAAAAGTGTTGAGTATGATAGTGGACGGATATACGAGTAGAGGAAGACCGAAAAAGGTATGGATGGACTGTGTGAAAAACGATAACGATATGTCCGGAAAAGGTGTGAATACTGAGATGACATCTGACAGGAGAGAATGGAAAAAGATAACATGTTGTGCCGACCCTACTTAAGTGGGATAAGGGTAATGATGATGATGATGACTCTTTTTTTATATCGCGTAAGAGGCAAACGAACTGGCGGGTCACCTGATGTTAAGCAATCACCGCCGCGCCGACCATAGACACTAGCAACACCACTTTTATTCAACTTTAAAATATCATTTATTATGTTTTTTCATTTTTTTCCAATTTTTTGACGAAACTATCAAGTTTATCGCGTTGCTTGCATCCTTGTAAAAACAACTTTAAATTATTCAGGTAAGGTAGAATTTGCAAAGGCGTCAGTTTATCGCATAACTATAACCACGTATGTATATTGGGGCGTATTTGCGGTCTGTTTTGAGCGCTACTTTTATCCGAAACTGCGTGTCTTGGGTTTTTACATGTCAATGCTCAATAAAAAAAAGTTGTGCGAAGATTACATAGCTACTAGGATTTTGATGAACTGATCAAAGCACCAAAAATTAGAGTAAATCGTTTAGAACATAGATCGAATCGATTAGTCTAGACATTTATGACGTCATATCAGTGGATTGCAGCCAAACGATGCCAGGACGGGTCGTTAGTTTTTACATATTTGATTCTCCAGTTATAACTAGCTAACACACATACGGAAATAATTTTACTGGGATGAATGAGGTTTTTTTTTTTCGAAACTGATTACACTATTGACCTAGCAAGGTCTTAATAGCTTCACCGAAATACTAAGGCGAGCGTTTCACGCACTCAGCCGATTTTATTTGACAACTAGTTCAAGGGTGCACGGCACACCACGGCTTGCAAAATAAGGTTTATTAGGATGAATAAGGTTTTTTTTTCGAAACTGATTACGCTATTGACCTAGCAAGGTCTTAACAGCTTCACCGGAATACTAAGGCGAGCGCTTAAGACACTCAGTTGATTTTATTTGACGACTAGTTCAACTGTGCACGGCACACCTCGGCTTGCGAAATAAGTTTT